>CM024533.1:64092584-64215414 GCA_014182385.1 Eucalyptus viminalis | reverse complement strand
TAATAATAATAATGACAATTACAATTCACATTATTTCATTTATAAGTAAGGCTGTGGAACAGTAAAAGTTGTGGCAAATTGGAGAATAAAAAGGCGGTGGAGCGTGCACTTTCCGCCAGAAAAGTTCTCGCAAGAAGACGACGACTTACCAACTTAAAAAAACAAAAGAAGACTTATAAAAACTTCGGGTGCTTCCCCACCCGCGATGAACCGATCGACCGCAGAAGAAGCTGTTTCCCCCTCCTTACTAAAATAATCAGTGAAGAGACTTGTGCAAAAGTAGGCCCGGCTGCTAAAATCGACAGAAGTGAGCAACTTGTTGGTCAAAGCTAAAACAAGAAGAGGCAAAAAAAAGAAGAAAAAAGGACAACAACGGAAGTAATTAATGTAGAAATTAGGAACCCCGCTGGAAGACGGTGTGGTTAGACCATGGACTAAACTCAAGCCATCCAGTCGTAACAGCACCGCGTCAGCGAGTTTATGAAAACAAAAATAGAAGAAATCTCTGGGAACATGGCATTTGAACGTCCGTGTCGAGAGTCTCATGCTTTCTTTGAACAAGACTTTTCTAGAGTCAAGACCTCTTAGTTATTATTTCCATTTTAGAAGCTGATGTTGCTCTATAAAGCATGGGCCAAAGAGCTAATTGTTCACACCACAAAACGAGTTCTGTAGTGTTGACACCTAAATTTTGGCGATATATTTAGTCATTTATTGCATAAAAATTAGGGTTAATTTTTATCCCTGAAAAAAAAAAAATATTAATTGCATAGCTACATTTAGTTAAGATATTTTTGCATTTTATTTATCGGGTGTGGCGGATGGGTAATTGGTGGTTTTGAATTTTAAATTAATAGGTCGGAGTTAGGCCCATGAAATTATAAAATTAACCAAAGCCCGTCGTTATTTTTAATCGATTATCTTACGAAAAATTAAGATTTGATGCGATATTATGGTTTTTTTGAAAATTAAAAAAAAATCGCATTGTAACCTTATTTTTACCAATAGATGATGAAATCGGGGAGAATATTTTTGAGATAAGGATTTGGGTGATCGGGAGGTTATAGATTATCTTCGTGCATATTGAAAAAAACGAGATAAAATATTCTATAAAGATTACCTATTTTTCCCTATAAAAGCAATGTGAGAGAGAGAGAGAGGAGAAAAGGTAAAGTAAAAAGGTTGATTTGACTTCTACTGTTCATCGTCTCCCCAATCTCGCTGCCCACGTTGTTGTTCCATCCGCGCCCGTGTAGCTGTTCCGAGAGCCCGACGTGCCTGCAGCGCCTCCATCTCCGACGCCCCTGCAGCTGCCAAGCCTCCGCATCACCGCGCAATCCACCACCGCACTGCTACGCCTTTCTTCCGCCGCGCCGAGACCCGACGTTCCTGCTCGTCGGACGCCGCACCGACACCCAGCCCTGCTGCCGAATCGCCTCCGTCCCTGCACGTTGGCTCAGAAGCCCACGAGCCCCCTCGCCCAACCTCGGCTTCAACCTCGCGATTCGACGCTACCGCCGAATCCCTGTGCCCTCCTGCCCGGAGCTTCTGCCGACGCCGATCTGCCCAACGCTGGTCCTGCTCGATCCGCGACTCCCGCACCCAGAGCCCCAGACGTACCCAATCTCCCCATCGCTCTGTTCCCCCTGCTGCTCGAATCTTTACGAGCAGCAGATCGATGACTCGACGACTAGGTGCCCTGTTCGTGACGCCCAGTAGCCGCGCTCCACGTCCCCGCATCGCCTGCAGTCGCCCTTGCCGAATCCCCTTTGCCGGACTGATTAGCCGGCTCCCCTTGAAATCCACGAGCGGTGTCTGGAAAGGAAGAAAAACAGAAAAAGAAATTTATTTTACCTTTTTTAAAATATTCTGTTTTAGTGGAATTGTTCCTTGATATATATTATTGATATCCCAATATGAAATAGCCCATTTAAGTGGACACAAACTGATTTTTCGCGCCCGAAATCCGACTCGCAATCCTTATAAAATCGACACCCATCTCAATCTGCTCGCATTCGATTCGCGATTTAATTTAAAATTGGCCAACCCGATTCGATTCGCGATTTAATTTAAAATTGGCCAACCCGATCTCATGCGAGAGATATGGTTCACTAATTTTTGGATATCAATCTTATCTGTTTGATTTGACATCGTCAAGCTAGTTAAGTCGGATCTTATTTTCGTAAAATAAAAAATAAAAAAAAAAAAATCTTAATTAGGATTATGTTTGTTGTCATCTTGCATATTTAGGATTGCAATTTTATTATGAATTTTTAAATAAAAAAAAGTGCATTCATTTAGGTTGTTAGTTTTTTATTTGAATTGCATGTTAATTATGTGAAAACTTTAATTTCGAAATTAATTAAAAAAAAACCACAAAAAAATCATCATGCATATGTCATGTAGAATTAGGGCATTCTTTTGCACGCCATTGCATGGCTAAGATTGCATATTATAGGTTTAGATAATTTCTCCTAAATAGATTGCATGCTTATTAGGGAAATAAAAATCATGTGCACGTCATAATTTCATACAATGCACGTCATTTAGTGATTTTTGTTAGGTGCATTTAATTAGAAATTGCCTTTCATTAGAATTAGGTCATTAGATTAATTTAGATTGCATATTTAAATGTTGCATTTCTTAAATTTCGAATCTCATAGAAAATACAAAAAATTATTTATAATAAATCATCTCATGCTTAGAATAGATTACATGCTTAGTTATGTCATATTTCTTAGGTCATATAGCTAAGTCATGTTGCCATGTCATATCATTTCATGTTAAATTAGTGGCATGCATTGCATATCGCATGATTTTCATTAATTAAGTGAAAACAAAAACAAAAATTGCGTGTTAATTAAAATCATATTTAGGACTCGATGTGAATTTAAACTAACAACGCAGATGCTTTCGTTGATATAATGTAAGTCCTGCAATTTATTCATTTGCTTTCTTAAGTGTTAAATTGGAGGTTTGCGTATCTGCATAATGGCCACCTCACATGTTAAGAAATTAAAATCAATTCAAGTTGCTGCCCAAAAATTTTTTAAAAATAAAAGAAAAATGTCGAAAGGGCGTTAGAGAAATCTAAGAATCAGTCCCCGAACTCATAAATCTCGGGTTCATAAGAGTAAAGTGAATCTCCCATTACTTTACTTGGGTTTCTAATTGACCCACAAAAATAGATTAGTGGCGATTCCTAATTAAAAAATTGCACGTTAACAATTCAAACCTAAAAGTCGCGAATGATCACACCCTGAAAAATTGGTCGCGACATGTAGCATTAAAAGTAGACCTCAGTTTGCTTTAATGGCTAATTCCGCCCTTCGTTGCAAGCACTTCATTCGTATGGTTGCTACGCTTCCCTTTCTTCTCGCACTCGCATTCATCTTCTTCACACCTGCAACTGCACAAAGACAGATCAACATAACCCTCGGTGCTTCTCTCGCACCCAACACCACCACCTTCAACTCCTTCTGGCTCTCGCCTTCCGGTGCCTTCGCGTTCGGGTTCTATCAGCGAGGCGACGGTTATGCGGTCGGGGTTTTCCTTCCACGAACTCCGCGTAAAACCATAGTCTGGACCGCTAACCGAGACTATCCTCCGGTCCCACGAAATTCCACCCTACGTTTCACCAGCGACGGGAGACTTGTCCTGCAGTCTACAGCAGCGCAAGAGACGTTTGTTGCCATTCCGAGGGAGACTGCGGTCTCAGCTTCTATGCTCGACACTGCCAATTTCGTTCTGTATAACTCAAGGCGGGACGTCATATGGCAGACTTCTGATTTTCCGACTGACACCCTCTTGGCAGGCCAGCATTTATCACCAAGCCAACAGTTGTGCTCGAGCGCTTCCGAGAGCGACCAATCGACTGGTTTGTTTCGCCTCAAAATGCAAGAGGATGGAAACCTCGTGCAGTATCCTGTAGCTACTCCAGAGACGGGCGAGCACGCTTACTGGGCATCTGGCACCGCCGGAGTCGGTGACAATGTGACACTATATCTCGATAATGACGGTTCTCTCTTCCTGTTGAACGCAACAGGTACATATGTGAACAATATCACCGCAAGTAGAGGACCTCCAAAAGAAGGAATAATCTACCTTTTGAGAATCGACCCAGATGGGATTTTGCGACTGTACTTGTACAACGCGACCCAGAATGCGGATTTGTCAAAAATATGGTCGCTTTCTGACAACAGATGTATGCCCAAGGGCTTATGCGGGCTCAACGGGTTTTGCGCCATGAATGATCAAAATCTCGAGTGCAAGTGTCTTCCAGGATTCGGATATGTGAACCCGGGGAACTGGACATCTGGGTGCGAGAGGAACTTCACTGCAGATAGCTGCACGAGAGCAGACGCAGCCCCTAGGTACACTATTCAACCGGTCTCTAACACTGTATGGGAGGATACTGCGTATGCTGATCTTACTTTTTCTACCAACGAAGAATGTCAAAAGGCATGCTTGCAGGATTGCAATTGCGAAGCAGTGATATACAATGCCCAATCCTGCAAAAAGATGAGGCTTCCTTTGAAATATGGCAGGAGAGACCTCAATAATGCAAACATACTCTCCATCAAGGTAGGGGAGACTGGATCTAATGGGAATGGAGCAAATGGCTTCATGCCGGAGGGAAAGAAAAGGCCTTCTCGGAGAGCCATTCTATTTGCAATTGCATCATCTACTGCTTTCGCATTAATGACACTGGCAGTGTCAGGATTCATTGTTTACAGGTATCGCGTTCGGCTGTATGAAATACTTCCCAAGGAGGGAAGCGCTACAATGATAGAGAATATTTCGCCGAGATCATTTACCTATGAAGAGCTGAAGAGGGTAACCAAAGATTTCGCCGAAGAGATTGGTAGGGGAGCATTCGGAACAGTGTATAAAGGCACACTGTTGAATAGCCTCGAGGTTGTTGCAGTTAAGAAACTAGAGAAGGTCTCATCGGATGTTGAAAGCGAATTCCAAAACGAGGTGAAAATTATCGGGAGGACTCATCACCGTAGCCTCGTCCAATTGCTTGGTTATTGTCTTGACGGACACGACAGGCTTTTGGTGTACAAGTACATGAGCAACGGGTCGCTTGCGGATCTGCTCTTCACGCCTGAGAAACAACCTTGCTGGGATGAAAAAATGGGAATTGCTCGAAACATAGCCAGAGGCCTCCTCTATCTCCATGAAGAGTGTGAAACCCAGATCATTCACTGCGATATCAAGCCACAGAACATACTAATCGACGAATGTAGGCGAGCAAAAATATCCGATTTTGGGTTATCAAAGCTGATGAAGCCAGATCAAACCAACACCATGACAAGGATTAGAGGAACGAGGGGTTACGTTGCACCGGAGTGGCACAAGAATTTGCCAGTGACGGTGAAAGCAGATGTTTACAGCTTTGGCATCGTGTTGCTGGAGATCATCTGCTGCCGAAGAAGTGTGGATTGGAGCCTTCCCGATGATGAAGCCGTGCTCGAAGAATGGGCCTACAGCTGTTTCCAGGAGCACGAGCTAGAGAAACTAGTCAATGATGAATCGATCGACAGAAGACAGTTGGAGAGAATGGTGAAAGTGGCTCTTTGGTGCATCCTTGAAGAGCCATCGCTCCGTCCTTCGATGAGGAAGGTGCTTCTGATGCTGGAAGGCACGGTGGACATCCCCATACCTCCTTGTCCTTCTTCCTTCCTCAGTGCTATCTAGACTTTCGCCAACACTGTGCCGATCATCATTGACAGAAATGCATTTGATTGTCAATACCATGTGTAGAAACTGTCCAGAGAGGTTTATTCATGCGAGGCGTGATACTTGTTTGCCAATATTGTTCTTTCTCTGCTATTCTTTCTTCTGGGAAGTTACAATAATGCAGATACTATTTTGACAAATTCATTGCTTTCCAATGGAGACACATATGATCATAAGTTCTCTGTTTCCTTATAGTGCTATTCTGCCGGATACGATGAAAGTGCAAAGAATGGGGAGGAGGGAGAGGGGATAGGGAAGTTTGCCTATCAACTGAATTTGAAAACATGTTTCGTAATGTGAGCGTTCTGTTGTAAAACTTCTTACAGATAAAATATTCGACGATTCTAATTTCCTGTTAAAAGAAATTGGAATACTTTTTTGTGCCAGTAGATTTAGAAAGGAGCTAGTGTCGAAAATGAGAGTAAAGGAAAAATTACCCCTCAACTGATTTTCAGTAACTTGTGGGTAATTTCTCAACATTTTTATTAAATTATAGAGTGAGCATATTACTAATGTTTTTTTGTTTTTTGTTTTTTTATCCTTCACTAATTTTTCTTTGTCTTTCTTGCCAATGCCTTTAAATTACCGAATCTCATATGAATTTGCCCATCTTTATTGGAGTGATTTATCGACTTTTTGTGATTAAATTATTAATTGATTTTGGATTATCAACTTTTGCTTGAGTGACAGCATTCATTTTTTTTTTTTTAATTATAAAATTTTGTTACTATTACCAAATTTTATTTGTCTTTCTTACAGATGCCTTAACTTTACCCTTTCTCATTTGAATTTATCAGCCTTTGTTTTTGTGAAATATACGCTTTTGTCCCTTATTAAGTTACTAAGGGCCCGTTTGGCAACTTGCCAAAGGATGTTTGTTTCTATTCTTTTGTTTTCGGGAGTAGATTTGGAACATAAATGCTTTTGGTAAATTTTTTGTTCCTCGAAACAGATTTGGAGTAAAATCGAGAATTAAAAAAAAAAGGAGTCGATTCTCATTCTTGGGAACAATTCTAGAATCAAGCACCTATTTTCTCTTTTTTTTCTTTTTTTTTTTTTTTTTTGTTCTTCTTCCCTCTTTATTCTTCTTCATTTGCTGCCGCCGTCGTTGCCGTCCGCCACCCACCGTTGTTGGTCGTCCAACTGATCCGGCGAGCTCGCCATGCCAGGGCAAGGTCCAGCAAGCTTGCCGGAGGCAAGCCTAGCCGCTAACGAGAGATTTGACAAGGCCGAACCTTGCCGGTGGCCATGTAGGCCTTGCTCGAGCCTCCCTCGGCCACCTACAAAGCTCAACTAGCCTCGCTGAGGCTTGGCTAGCCCATCAAGGCTCGGTTGACGAGGGCCGACCTCACGCCGAGGGTCAGTGACGCTCTGATGAGGTCGCTAGTCCTCGTCTGGGCGGTTGCCCATCATCCCAAGGCCGGTGATCGGCAACTTGAAGAAGAAGAAGAAGAAAAAGAAGGGAAAAAAATAAAAGAAGAAAAAAGGAAAAAAAGTAATAAATTTATTTAAAAATTAAAAGAAAATAATTTGGAGTATAAATTTTGAAGACGGTATCAAACACAATTCTATTCCGAATCGAAATTTTGTACGATTCCAAACACGTTCTTTTTATTTAGAAATTGTTCCCAAGACCATAATAATAATAATAATAATAATAATAAAAATCACTTCGATCAAAAAATTATTCTCGAAAATAGAAGTATTACCAAACGTGTCCTAATTTACCAATGTAACTTACCACTTTACTCATAAAGCCCGCAAATTACGCAGGTGGACCGACTCATTTCGTCCAGAGCCATTCAAAGATGGGTCGGAGAGATTAATCGAATCAACTCTTATCTTTTATTTCTCAGAGTTTGGATACAAAATTACTGCTCACTTTTCCCGTATAGTCCACTAAAGCAAAATCAAGGCCTTCACCTATTTTGTCATAGTAATGTATTTCACCTCAAGATGTACGCAACTTGCGAAAGATTTTATCTTAAGTTAATGTAATTCTACCACCATTAAGCATAAGAGCCGCACAAGCTATTCAAAGGCATTTCACCACTGATGGCCATTTCACTATATTCTTGCGCATTCCATTTGTATTGATGTTCCCAACAGCAACTTCACAAAACCAGACCCATCATAAGCCTTGGCGCTTCTGTCACACCCACCGCCAAATTCCTCAAGGCCCTCACCTTCCGGTCTCTTTGCATTTGGTCAAGAGAGGCGATGGCTGGTCAGTAGTGACTTTTCTTTCCAGTAACTAAAACCGGGGTCCGGACTGCCATCGAGACAGTCCTGTTCCAAGCAATTTTATCACCGCATTTCACTATGTATGGGAGGGGTGTTCCGCAGTCAGCCACTTCTTGAGAATTTGCTGTAAAGGCCGACCTTTGAACTTGCCAACAATATTGTCTGTTTTAGGTCAGAGCCCGGTCTTGTTCTTCTAGGTTTCGCCCAGAAAAGCTCTCCTTGGTAATTAAGACTGGTGCCACACATTATAAGGCACATTACCTCACTGTCCCCAAGTGATGTGGGATTCAGTCCATTCTTACCCCCATTGCCATCAACACGAGGTGTGCTCTTGGTCCATCTCTCACAAGACTGGGTCATTACAATTGCTGTTCAAGCTTCTCTGCTCGATACAGGCAATTATGTACTTTATGACTCTAAGAAGGATGTAATATGGCAGAGTTCGATCCACCGAATGATAGCATTATGGGAGGCCAGCATCTATCATCAGGTGAACAGATGTTCTCAAGCAGTTCTGCCACTGATCATCAGAAGGCATCTTGCGTCTCGACATGAAAAAAGATGGAAATCATATGCAGTATCGGGTAAATACTCCAGACACACTGCCAAACGCTTATTGAGCAACCGCGAAATATGGAAGAGGCGATAATGTGGTGCTCTATCTTGACAATGACAGATTTCTACCTATTGAACACCACAGGTCAAAATATAAGGAGTATCACCAGAGGAGGGCTTCCTAAAGAATGAATAATCTAGCTAATCAGAATCGACGCAGATGGGATTTTACGGTTTTACTTATACAACACAGCCAAGAAAGTAATTTGTCCACCGAGTGGTCATCTACTGATGACAAATGCAGCCCCAGAGGCATCTCTGAGCTCAATTGGTTCGGTGCAAATAAAGATCGAGATGACCGAATGCTCGCCCCTCTGAGGATGTCGCACCTAAATCATATATTTACAAATAGATGAATGTCTGGAGATTTTGCAGAAGATATTGGTGTTAAGAAACCAGACAACATCTCATCTGCTGCGGAAAGCAAACCTCATAGAGACATCAAGCAGGTGCTGATAGGAAGAACTGCATAAAAGACCCAAAGAGACCATATCAAGCGAAGAAGATAAACCTGAGAGCAGGTTTGCTGACTGATTGAGAAACAACAACCAGCTCAAGAACCATCAACTGTGCTATTACATCACGTCTGTACAAAAACATAACATGGTGAAAATCCATGCTGCTACACTTTCCAGCATTGCTTCAGCATCGGTCTGGGTTCCATGTATTGCACATTAATTAAAAAGCACTCAGCTTTAGTTACAAAAGCACTATGATCTTACATTGCAGACAAAAGAGACAACCTTCGCACAGCAACCCATGAATCTTGGTGCTGTCTGGGCTCTTGAAGACGTGAATCTCTTCCTGTATGTTCTCGTTCTGCTAGCTGGGTATGCCTCATCTCCTCTGCCACCCACCCATCATCGCCTTCATTTCGAAGCTCTTGCCAGGGCATCGAAGACGGTCTTCACGGTCACCTCCTCCACGATCACGACCTTGTCCCTCGATTTCGAGCCCGAACCGATCGAGACCTGCCTCTTCTTCACCCCCAAAACCTGCCCCAGAGAACAAGAACGGAAACCAAAACAGAGGATCTTCAGTTAGAAAAAATAATAAAAAAACCAATCTTTGCAAGCTGCGCATTCGAGATTGCTCTTCATCTCCGCAATCTTCGCCCACACGATGCCCTAGCCACGCGCAGCGACCGACTCGTCGCGTGAAAGGGGGAGATAACGAACCGAGCTCATGTACTCGAGCAGCGCCGCGTTGGCCTCGCCGTCCTTGGCCGGCGCGTCGATCTGGACCCCCACCGCCTCGTCGCTGAGATCTTCCACCGGAATCAGAAAAACAACAACGAGATCAGAACGGAAGAGACAGAGAGAGGTCACGGAATCGAAGGTGATTCCGGGAAGGGGCGCGACGGCGAGGGGGAGGGGGAGGGAGGATCGGACCTGTGACGGAGGCCGACTTGGAGCCCGGCTTGGCGTGGATGGTGATGGCGACGGAGGAGGGAGGGACGGGGCGGAGGCACGAAGGGAAGCTCTCGGCGGCGGCGGCGGCGGCGGACCGAGCTGACTGGGCCGCGTTCGGCCGCGATTTGCTCTTCCTCGGCGGAGGCATCGCTTCGGATTCCCCCCTGCTGAAATGACTTTTTGTTTTTGGAAATATATAAAGCTTAATATAATTTTTAATATTTATACTTGACTTTTCGAATATTAAAAAGTTGGTAATCAATTACATTCGAAATTCGGACAGCTTTGAGAGTTAATTTAACCTGGCTGGTTATTAAACTTAGGTAAAGATAATTAATCTATGATTGCAGAAAACTTAACTTTTTAAATTGGTTTAAGTTGTTGGCCTAAATGGAAAAACTTGCTCTCGTGTGATATAGAGTGATTTACCATTTATTTTATGTGAAACAACTCCTCAAAATGGTTATATGATGCTTTATGATTGAGTTATTTTTTATAGAAGAAACTAAGTAATTTCAAGGTATCGTTTTACGATAAATTTTACAACTTTTTCAATTAATAAAAGTATGATTTAATAACCATAATTTGTTTGAAATCTAACTAAGTATTGAAAATTATTTAGTCAAAATTCTCCTATTCCCATAAGTAAGGAAGGAGTTACTGAATTTCTTCAATAAAAAAAAATGATGGTAATTGAAATCTTGTCAAATATATTAATAAAACCTATCAAAAATAGGGTAGATTTATGTTTGAGAAAAATCAATAATATTGGGTTATCAACTTTCAATTATCATGGAACAATTTCTTTATTCCATTTTCAACACTTAGATTATTAGCGCTTCAAATTCAGTATTTACAATTTTTGCACTCAATTTCACTTTTTCCAAACAGTTTTTGCTTAGTAACCCCGAATTACTTAAAATGAATTTTGAACTATCTGTAAGCTCTTCATGTGAAAATAAACAAAACATATCACTCTCTATGTAGTAAAAATTAAAAAGCAAGAAATTCTATGTGGCTAGCTTTCCAAATCAGAAAGTATCTGCGTTGATGTCTATAGTGATATTCATAAAGGAATATTTTATGTACATTGAACTGAAGATCCAATACTTGAAAGTTTATATATCAATATATTATTTAAATTTCAAAAAATTATGAAATATATATGCATTAATCCACATATCAATGTTTAAGTATTATGAAATTTCTATGAATTTCGGATTTTAAAAGGCGCTAAAATACATGAGTCCGAAGATTTTGATTAAGCAAAAAGTATGAAATGAAAAATCAAACTAAACTGGCAAAAGAAATCTTAAGCCTCAATGCTGATTTGAATTAAGATGGAATGGAAGATGCAAATTACTAACAAATCTGAACTGGGAACAAGATACAAATACTAATGTTCATCTGCTACTGAAAATTGAAGGCTTGCGAATGATTCTGAGCACACTGTAACTCAAAATTATTGTAACATTACGTCCATTCATGACTAGGAATCACGATGAGATCCGAACTCGAGTTCATACTGTGGCGGTGGTAGTCGGACATGGAGAAACCGAAATTTCAGTTGTTCCATCCAACATCATCACCACGGATTTCATCGAAGGACGAAGAGCCGGCTCATCCTGGATGCACCACAGGCTCACTTTCACCAGTTTCTCCAGCAACCACTTATTGACTTCCTCGCCCAGGACCAACTTGTCCAGCTCTCCATCCTGAAATGCCTCTATGCCGAACTGGAAAGAACGATCGCCTCAGGAGTCGACGCGTAGACGTCTATGTGCCTGCAACAGAATACGATCTCCAGGAGTATGATCCCATAGCTATAGACATCTGCCTTCACTGATATCGGGGTGCCCTTGTGCCATTCTGGTGCCATATAGCCTCTCGTCCCCCTGATGACTGTGAAGGTCCTGGTTTGATCTGGCATCAGTAGCTTGGCCAGCCCGAAGTCAGAGATTTTGACCGCCCAGAAGTCATCCATCAGGATGTTTTGGGGCTTAATGTCGCAGTGTATTATGGGTGTGTCGCACTCTTCGTGTAGGTAGAGGATTCCCCGGGCAGTTTCCAAGGCGATTCTCATCCGCTCGTTCCAATCAGGACGCCTTTCAGATCGGAAGAGCAGATCTGCAAGGGAGCCATTGCTCATGTAATCATAGACAAGTAACCTCTTGGATGCCTCAGCACAGAAGCCGAGCAACCGAACCAAATGCCGGTGATTAGTGGCGCCGATGACGCGCATTTCCGCATGGAACTCCCTTTCACCTTCGTTGAGCAGCTTCTCTAGTCTTTTGACAGCAACAACTCTTTTGCCCCTGTACAAGGTTCCTTTGTAGAATGCACCGAAAGATCCCTTGCCCAACTCTTCCTTGAAGCCGTTTGTTGCTCTCTTCATCTCCTTGTAAGAAAATGGCCTCAAGAGTAAGTTCCTCCGTCAAGCCAAAATTTCCACTTTCCACTATCTTCTTGTACTCAAGTACTCACAACTTGAAGGCAAGAAAGACCAGCGACTGCCAGGGCGATGCACGAGCATGTTGTAAGGCCTACAGTCACCAAAAGTAGTTGAATTGTTTCTTCCTTGCTGTCGACATTTTCCAGCACCTGTGAATCAGAGTTATTGGTGTTGGCAGCTTCGATACCTTTTGGTGAAGACTGTTGTGAGGCCTACTCCCACCTTGAAAAATGCTCTGAATGATTTTTCAGGAACTGTCCAAGCATACATAAGAGGAAGCTTTTGTTTCGTACAAGTTCCTTGATCGAAGTCGTATAAAGCTACCTCATAATCGCAATCTTCCAAGCATGACATGTTGCAATCCGCTACTTCCATTGTCACCTGAAAATAGGGAGGGTCCTGCCAGTACAAATGGTCGATGGATTTAAAGGTAAATGATGATAAGTTTTCTTTGGCGTCCTTACACCATTCTTCCTTGAAGTTCCTCTCACACCCACTAGACTTGTTTGTACTGTCAACATAATCCGTACCAGGAAAACACCGACATACTGGTTGCTCGATAGTACAGTAACTATTGAAGCCACATAAGCCCTTCATTCTGCACTTATTATCTGGTTGGGTCCACATCAAGGATACCACATCGTCGCAATCAAGAAGCTGAAGACTGCAATCAGGCAACACAGAACTGCAAAGGAACCCAAGCTAATTGATAAGATCAAAATAAGCACCTTCTTTCCCTTGGTCACATGTTGATTGGGCTGCTCTGGTTTTCCAGGAGGGGCAGGCATTAATTTCTTGATCAAAACTGTGGAAGATTTATTTGGAGTTGTAGCTGCATACATGGTGGGAAGCTTGTTTTTCTCACAGATATCACTGATGTGCAAAGCAGCTTCACAACGGCAGTCGTCTGAACAAGACCTGCTGCATTCTTCAAGGGAAAGTGGTATCACAGAATAAGGATGGCCCCCTATCGTGGTACTGTTCATTTGGACGATACTAAAAGACAAGGCAGACTCTTCGGCCCTGCAGAGTTGTTCATAGTTAGACCTCCTGTAACAGCCGAGGAGATCATGACTTCCATCAACAAAATCAAACCCTGGCAAGCAATGACACCCTGCCTCTTTGTCTGTGAATTTGCAGAAGCTGTTTGATCAGCAAAAACCTTCTATATCACACGAGGAACCCTGTGCTGACCAAATTACCGACACATTTGAGTTCAAGGCATCACCATAAATGAAACTGTGCAAATAGAGCCTGAAATTTCCATCACAATCCAGCGTTGCACGGTAAAGTAGAATGCTCTTCTGATCTATAAGCGCCCATCCTCAAAGAACAAGGCTACTCTATCCTAGACCAATGTGTATGTGACATCGCTTTCTGTTAGGGCATTGGTGGACCAATATGCATCGGCATCAGCATTAGTGGAATTAACACCGTATGCAACGAGGTAGCGATCACCCTGCATTACAACATGAAATCGCCCACTCGAGTGGTCTACTGGAGATTTGCTTGAAACCAATTCCTTATAATTTAACACATGTTGACCAACTACAAGGGTGTCCGTTGGGGAATCAAAGCTTTGCCAAATTACATTAGACGGGTTATTGTAAATGACAAAATTACCAGAATCAAGCATCGAGGCTGTCTGCCGGCTTTTGCCATGAAATGATCGGCTTGGCTTGTCCTCCCTGATAGGTTCGAACGACGAGCTTATAAAAGGTGAACTCAATAGAAGAACTAAAATAGACAAGAGGATCATCTCGATTCGCTGTCCAAATGACAGTGTTGTTGTAATATATGGGCCATAAAATCCAGCCCATATCTTTTTTTATAGCCAAAGCCCAACCCATCTCTTTTCCTTTCCCCTCAATTAGTGCAATTGAGCGTGAGCATAAATGGAAAGAAGGCAGCGACGGCAAAAGCAAAGAAAATTTCCCCTCAATTAGTGCAATTGAGCGTGAGCATAAATGAAAAGAAGGCAACGACGGCAAAAGCAATGAAAAATAAAATAAAAGAAGCGTTCATGAAGAAGGGAAAGAGGAAAGGAATAAGAGAGAAAGAGAGAGAAATTCTGGCGCGCACACTATCCAAACACCCTGACTAGTTGAATCAACTACAAAACACATTGCTTGGTGAGTATTCAAGTCGATCGTTCGTCTAATTGGAGTGCTTTTCTAATTTAGGGCACAAATTCAAACTTATGTCGCCTCTAAACTACGAGGTTAGATTGAGGAGTTTTTAGGCTATGGTTTTGTGGAGATGAAAGTTTAAGATGTCATGGAGTCATGGGGTTTGACGAAAATGGGATCCAAAGTACAGGTTAATTGGAATGAAATTCTGAGTTAAGCGTAATAGGTAGTACACATAGGAAACAATATGAACGTTTGCTTTAAACGAGGTTACTTGGTTGCACATCAATATCGTTTTATCGATGATTGAGCATGGTTTAGTCTATCGTTCATTGGACTAGTGGTTTTAGTCAGATTTTGATATTATTTTTCGGTTAACTATTAGGAATTTGAGTATGTTTGCTCGAGTAACTACCGTGTATTGGTTTTCAGCTCTTTCAAGTGAGTGATGGTATCTCTTCTAGGCATTTGTAAACTCATGTCTTTAAAATGATAGAGATTTGATATTTATGAGTTATGAAAAAGTATATTTGTTGCATAAAAGTCTAAATTGGGCAATTACTACCTTTTAATATTTGAGGATGATTTGAAATGGTTCTACGAAAGGTATTATTGAAGGATATTTATATATATGGCATTGTGAACTAGTTTATGATATGATTTTCTAAATGATATGATACTCTACAAAAATATTTGTAGTGAATGAGCTTATTTGTGAAAGGTTATTTGTTGGTTTAGAAGATTACATATTTGGGTTTATGAAGAATCTGAAATGATGTGAGGAATATCTTGTGAAATGTGTTCATTTTGATGAATGAAATTTAGAAAGATTATGTGTTTTGTTTTGTGAAATCAATTACCGATAGTGATTGTGGATTTGATTAATGGTATTGGAGAATGTGAGTTTGGTGGTCAATATCGTCGTGAGTTCAGTGAGTGGCTTGTGAGTATGCGTATACTAATCTAAGATATCCTTGTGGGCCAAGCCACTGGCTAATAATAGGTGGAGATCTAACTAAGAGGGAAATCTTGGTTGCTTTATCACGGGCGTCATGCATGACCATAATTAGATATTTGAACACAAGTTTGGTCAATGGAGTGGATCATTGACATGCGATTTAAGTTTGGTTAATGGAGTGGACCATTGACATGTGAATTGAGATATGAAATGGACCATCGATGTATGGTTAAATGAGATTAATTAATAGAATAGACCATTGATGATTAATTTGTTACTGTGAGCTAATTTCATTATTGATTTATAAGTAAAAGAGTTTATTGGAAGTATATTATCTATTTTTGATATTTTGCGTATATAGTACTCTAGCTTTGGAATTGATAACTAGTGATATGGTGTTTGTAAATATGAAAAGTGAATGTTCGATCCGCTCAGAAGAAATGTACTACTCATTGAGTTGTGATTGTTCACCTCTCTATTTTTCAATCTTTTTAGGTTCTTCAACTAGTATGAGTAGTATGAGAGCGAAATCGACGAGGGGACTTTTGAGAGTTAGATTTTGGTGGTTTGAGGTTGCATTCTTCTAGTGGAAGGATGGCCATGTTATCCCCCATTCTTGATGGTTTTGCAGTATGATGGTAATTTGGATTACCAACAAGCCAAATTCCCACAGCATATTTGCCGCCTTCTGGATAAAACCCAAAGGCAAAGAGACCAAAAGGCGAAAGCCATGAAGTTTGGCTGGTGCTTGGCGAAAGTGAAGAACCAACATGTATCAACTTGGAGGAGGTATTAGAGATCATTTGTTGGGCCCTGGTAGCCATAGAAAGCCATGGAAAGCAATAATAGGAGGCAAGCAACCTGCAGAGAGGCCATCAGAGAGAGAGAGAGAGAGAGAGAGAGAGAGAGAGAGAGAGAGAGAGAGCATAAAAGTTTTATATGAATCTCGTAAACCGGGATATTCGAAAGATCGAGCAATGTTTCCTCTCTGCAATGGAGAATTCTCTCTACTATCTGAGTAGTCTCCTCCTACCTTACGGGTAGGTTTTCCCAGTTCTAAATCAACTCCCTGCTACTCATCACTACCGCATTCCACCTTCATACTTCCCAGTCCCACAGAATCGTGTTTATAAGAGGATGGGTAGAAAAACCCTAACCTCATTCCTCTTCCGTCTACCCCAAAACCCTCCCTCATCTCATCTCAGCTTTATTCCACGCGCTCCGTCTCGATCTTCAGGCAAATTTCATCTACTAGCTGGTGCTGATTTCTAGTTCTCTCCGTTGGTAGATCCAGAACTCCCTTCAATCACAAAGGATTCATCGTCCCGTCCTTGGTGGCTTCGATATTCCATCAGGTTAGCTCTGAAACCCTAGCTTGATCCTGCTCCTGTAATCACGAGATGGCCAATCAGTATGAAGAAGAAAGGCGAGTGGCTGCCCTTTGTAAGAGTCTGGGCAATCTTTGGTCAGATGAAGATGCTGTAGAGATTACAGGTGATGTTACTTAGGAAAACTTGCAGACTTGTCGAAAAACTCTGTTTGGGAAGTTTTTTAATAAGACCAACATCAACTTCAATGCTTTTATGGGCACAATGCAAAAAGCCTGGCGAAATGAAATGTTCACTTGTGCTGTTATTGAACCTGGTTATTTCCAATTCTCGTTTCAATCAGAGGATGAAAAGCAGCGAGTGTTTGATTCAGGGCCATGGTCTTTTGGGCACAATCTACTAGTCTTAAAGCAATGTGATCCCGACACCCCTAACATTTGCTACAATTTTAACAAGTGTGATTTCTGGGTAAACTTATTTGGCCTACCCATCGGGAGAGTAACAGATGCATTAGTTAGGGAAATAGCATCTAAAATTGGAGATGTAGTAGATGTCAAATTAGTAGCTAAAGGGAATAGCAATTACAAAGTTGGCAGGGCTAGAGTAAAGTTGAATCTGGAAAGCCCTCTCAAAACAGGTGTACTTGTGAATTTTGATAGCAAAAGACTATGGGTTGAGTTTAAGTACGAAAGGCTCCCGAATTATTTTTATTCATGTGGGAAGATCGGGCATTATGCAACCAACTGTCAAGAAATTCCATATGAGGAGACAGGGTTAGCAAAGAACTTACCAAGTAGATTTGGACACTGGCTTCGCGCGAGGCACGTGAGCTGAGTCCATATGGTAAAATCTTCTATGGCAAGCAAGAAATACAGCCAGAGGAGGAGGAAAGTGTGCCTGAGACTTCCATTCGGCCAGCCCCTGAACCAGAACAGCATCAGAACGCAATGCAGCAAACCCAACAGCTTGGCGATTTGAGCAATGCTGAAAGCTTCAACTTACAGGAATATCACCATACTATCTTTTCACAAGGATTAGTACTATTTGCAGAGAAAGGCCCCCAGAAGCGAGGAAGTAGATGCCTCGATGATGAATCTGTCATGGTGATATATCGGGAACAGTTAAAAGAAGCCGAAGCAGAAATGGTGGAGAAGATAGCTGAGGAAAAAAAGCCCAACAAGGGAGAAAGCAAGAAGTACTAAGCAGTCCTCTTCAAAAAAGGAAAAGATTATGTCCCTATGGTGCTCAATCTTCAAAATCACTAATGGTCGACACTACTCAGCTGGTTGAAACTCCTATTCGTGTGGCAAAAAAGTTTGCTTAGTGGGCTCTGGTGGCTAGCCCTAATAAGCCACCAACTCATCCATGAAGATACCGAGCTGGAACTCTCAAGGGTTGGGCACCCCTTGACGGTTCAAGCGTTAAGGGTCTTAACGACTCAAGAAAGGCCCAATATTATCTTTATTATGGAAACTAAAAATCAGGAGCATAAGGTTTTAAATTTGAGGCGGAGACTTCGCTTTCAACATTGTTTTATAGTAAATCTAGAGGGAACAGCAGGGGGTTTAGCAATATTTTGGGACGATGAGGTAATCCTAACCATAGATTCCTTCACAGAACATGTTATCTTTACCCAATGCCATATGCCAACTAGCAACCGGCGCATGTACATCTCATTTATACATGCGCCGAATGAATTTAAAGAGCGAATACTGTTATGGGAGCACATTAATAAAGAGAGTAATCTGTATCATCTGCCATGGTTGTGCATGGGGGACTTCAACAAAATTCTATATCAATGGGAAAAATTGGGCAAGAAAAGAGTTGAAAATTACCGGATTGCAGCTTTCAGGGATTTCCTCAACCACTGTTCTTTGTTGGATATGGAATGTAAGGGCTGTGCATACACCTGGACAAGCAAGAGACAAGGAGAAAATCTGATCAAGGAACGTCTTGACAGAGTATTATGCAACTCAGATTGGCGAATTAAATATCCCATGGCAGAATGTATAGCCATACCAGCAATTGGCTCTGATCACACTCCAACTCTTCTTTCTACTTGTCCACCAAAAAAAAGGAAGAGGAAGCACTTTAAGTATGAAGCCTTTTGGGCAGAGGATGAGGAATGCAAGAGCCTTGTCAGGGACCCCTGGGCTGATCCTGACTCCCATCAGCTCAATGTGGTTGAGAAACTGCAGAATGTGGCAAAAAAAGTTGGTAAAAATGGAGCCAAGGAAAATTTACCAATGCAAAGAAGAGGCTAACTTGGCTGAATAGTGAACTACAAAAATTAATGAACGGTACAGGGGTTCCTCAAGAAAGCAAGGCAGCCAAGGACTTAACAAAAGAAATTGAACATCTGTGGCGACAAGAAGAAATGTATTGGGGAATACGTTCCAGAATTAAGTGGTTAGCTTGGGGAGATAAAAACAACAAATTCTTCCATGCTACAACCATTCAAAGACGAACCAGAAATCAGATTGCTTTGCTGAAAAATTCAGAAGACGAATGGGTGCGTAACGAACAGCAACTGAAAGAGATGACAAACACATATATCAAAAGGTTGTATGAATCAGGAGGGCCACGCAACTTTCAGCCCCTCCTACAACAAATACCAGCTGCGGTGGATGCGGGAATGAACCAACGACTAGTAGAACCTGTTTCTATGGAAGAGATCACGCAAGCTATGTAACAATTAGGAGCCCATAAAGCCCCAGGATCGGATGGTATGCACAGTCTCTTTTTCAAAACTCATTGGCTAGACATTTCTCAGGATATTTATACAGAGATACAAGGTTTTTTCAACATGGGCTATCTCAATCCAGCTATGAACAGCACGCTTATTACCCTTATTCCCAAAGTTCCAAATCCAGAAAAGCTCGAATAGTTTCGTCCCATTAGCCTGTGTAATTTCTTTTACAAAATTATCTCAAAAGTGCTGACAAATAGATTAAAACCCTTGCTACCAACTCTAATAGCAGAAGAGCAGAGTGCTTTTGTGGAGGGAAGGCTGATACAAGATAATATATTGCTAGTACAGGAAGTTCTTCACAGATTACGAACCCGGGAGAGAAAAAAGAAGTTTCAAGCGCTCTTAAAGCTAGATATGCAGAAGGCGTACGACAGGATAGAATGGGATTTTCTTAGTGCATGCCTAACCAAAATGGGCTTCTGCGCACAGTGGGTACAATGGGTGATGCAATGTGTCTCAACCGTTACTTTCAGTGTGAACTTTAATGGGGAATCTCTATCATCTTTCAAGCCTACACGTGGAATTCGACAAGGTGATCCTCTCTCCCCATATCTATTCATATTAGTTGCCAATGTTCTATCCTATATGATGGGCAAAGCAGTTGAAGATGGCACTATTAGAGGAATCAAGTTGAATAATAGATGTCCCACCCTCTCGCATTTACTCTTTGTGGATGACTCAATTTTCTTCCTCCATGGTTCAATCCTAGAGTGTCAAAACTTGGCAACTATTCTACATGAATATTGTTATGCTTCTGGCCAGGCTATCAATCTAAACAAATCTGGTATATACTTCAGCAAATGCTGTCCAACAACCTTGAGGTGAAATATGGCCAATGAACTGAGAGTTCTGGAAATTGAAAAAACAGGGAAATATTTAGGGATCTCGACGGACTGGGGCTGCTCAAAAAAAGACATGTTTGCGTGGA
Source organism: Eucalyptus viminalis (assembly GCA_014182385.1). Lineage (NCBI taxonomy): Eukaryota > Viridiplantae > Streptophyta > Magnoliopsida > Myrtales > Myrtaceae > Eucalyptus > Eucalyptus viminalis. The sequence goes on along the minus strand of CM024533.1, from coordinate 64,194,851 downwards.
TACTTGCAAGGATAAATAGAAAGTTAGACAGCTGGAAGGAACATTTGTTATCAAAAGCAGGGAAGGAAATTTTGATAAAATCAGTTGTACATGCTATTCCTCAATATGTCATGGCCATATTCAAGATCCCTGTTTCTATATGCAAAGCTATTGAGAGAAGGATTGCACGCTTTTGGTGGAAAACAAACAGTAAAAATGCTGGAATTCATTGGAAGAGCTGGGAAGCATTGAAACTCAGAAAGAATGAGGGAGGCCTAGGTTTTAAAGACCTAATCGCTTTCAACACAGCTATGTTGGGCAACCAAGCGTGGCGCATCTCACAAAATTCTCAGTCCTTATTGAGCAGAGTGATGAAAGGCCTCTATTACCCTCATGGAGACTTCTGGAAAGTTGGACACGAATCCCGACCTTTATGGAGTTGGCAAAGTATAACTCGGGGTAGGGATTCTATCAGGCCACACATTATGTACTCAGTTGGGAACGGCAAAAATCTATCAATCAGAACGGATAAATGGATAACAAGTGGTCTAATTGGAGGCACAGCAGCAAAAAACGAACTAGAACACGTGGCAGCTCTAATTGAACCCGGAAATAGTAAATGGAATACCCAGCTGGTGGAGTCGATGTTTGATGACAGAATTGCTAAGGAAATACTTGCTACACCTATTGGAAGGCTAGATTCAAAAGACAAATTAGTCTGGATGCACAGCAACTCTGGCATCTATTCAATGAGAAGTGGCTATCACATAGTCAGAGAACATCCAGCAAGTATAGGCTAAACAACAACCTCATCGCATCACATTAACCTAGATTTATGGAAACAAATTTGGCAAGTTAAAACCCTCCCAAAAATCAGATTTTTTCTCTGGCAAGCTTCTCATAATGCTCTTCCTACACGAGAAAACTTATATAGAAGACAGATCGTACTGGATCCCATCTGCCCCATCTGCAGCAAAGAGGCTAAAACCATTGAACATCTTCTTCTACTTTGTCCATGGACAACCCTGATTTGGAGTTCCGCACCTCTGCAGACCAAGATATCAAGATATGGGTTAACTCGCCTTGATGATTGGCTCGTTAAACTTAAAACCAACCCTCACCATGCAAAGAAGTTCGAACAAGTAGCGGCTGTCCTCTGGAGCATCTGGAAGGGGCGAAATCAGTTCCTCTTCGAGAGGCGTCCCCTGCACCCGCATCAAGTTGTTGTTCAGGCGCAAACCCTCCACGACACTTTCAATTCCGTGACCCAACAACAAGAGAAAGAAAGGAAGCTCACAGCCATACCTGATCGATGGCTACCACCGCCCCCTCATATGCTGAAAGTTAACATTGACGCCTCCTTCGTCAAGCCCAACGCCGCGGAAACAGAGACCGGAGGAAAATCACAAAACAGAGCTGCTGTTGCATGCATCTGCAGGGATCACCGAGAATGTATGGTGGATGGCTTTGCGAAAGTGGTGGAGGCGACTTCAGCGGAACAGGCAGAAGCTTTGGCTCTGCTTGAAACCTTAGATCTACTTGCAAACCGTGTGGAACTCTCTCTACAAGTACAAACTGACTGCATTTCACTCATGCAAGGACTTTCAGATACAACGGAAGTGAACTGGCGAATCCAACCACTCCTGGACCGGGCCCGAGCGAAAATGCAGACCTTCAGTGACATATCTCTGGCCCATTGCGGTCGAACAACAAACCGGCCCGCTGATTGGCTTGCAAAGGCTTGCCGGTGTAATATCCTTCCCCCCAATTGGTTGTTTTACCCCCCGCCTGTTTTTCTAGACTTATTATGCACTGATGCTTTAGATGTAATTGTCTCAAACAGTGGCTAAGTAATCAATAGTATGTCATCTTTCTCGATAAAAAAAAAGAATATGTAAAACCTGTTATCAATTCTGTGATTAAGTACAGAGTGAAGGAAGAAAGAAACATCTGGGAAGGACACTGGAAGTAATACTTTACAAAAGAAGACTTGACATTTCAAAGAAAAAACAAATTTCGATTTTTCCCCACTACAATTTTCATTGGAGAGGAACTTTCTTGGTACTTTTCCAAGTCAATGGCTCTTCAAAGTCCTTGAATGCGCAAATACATGTTTGTAAAGTCTTTATACTAGGAAGATTTAATGTCAGCATACAGGAGCATATCCTAGTTCTTCTGTACAGCACTTGCTTAGAGACCCTTGTGTCGGTCAAGCCAGGTCAACGACGGGGCATTCGTGGAACAATTGCTACAGAACAGAAGATAATTTCTGAAGAACACATTTTGCCGTGTAATCGAATACTATGAGTGTAACAATTGGCTAAAAAAATGGAAAATAAAAATAAAAAGGAGGGGGACAGGTGGAGGTCACTGGGTTAAAGGACAGTAAACAGGTGGCAACCAAAAAAGAAAAAAAGAAAGAAGAGCTAAGGCCAAAGAAAAATAGAAGAAGAAAAGAAACAAGAACGAAGAGCGTGGAAACAAGTGGAAAATAAAAGAAGAGAGGAAGAGAAGAAAGGAGTTCATGCACTCAACTTTCGAACGTCTTGACAAGTCGTATTAATTTCAATTCACAAGCCCGGTAGGATTACAGTCATTCGTCCATCAAATCGGTTAAATTTTCCTAGTTTAGCCATAAATTTCAGAAGTACGTAAATTTTGAAAAACCAGTTCGACTTAGGAGTTATTTAGCTATGAAATGATATAACAATAAAACTTTAGAGTGTCGTCAAACCGTGGGGATATTACAGAAGTTAATTTAGTCTCACGGATTGGTCCAAATGAATTTTTAAAGCACTGCGTGCAAGCTACATGGAGCAAACAACAATGAATATAAGCTTCTTGTCGGTGCACAGGGATTGTTTGTGACTCCTATGAATTTGTAGGCTTGTATCTTAAAAGTGATACAGATTTCATATATTATTAAAGAGCATGTTTAACTACATAAATCTGGATCAAAATTTTATTATTATTGGTTATTTGTGAATGGTATGAAAAACCTTCTAAGAAGTTTATGTGAAAAAGGTCATACGCACTATTTTCTGAATCAAATGTATGAAATGAATTACGAAAGATATAATGACTGATGAATTGACTTAAGAAGTGTTATTAGTTTTGGTTATGAAAAATTTATAATCTGTATTTTGGAGGATAATGTTAGTTATTTGATACTCATTATCGCCATGAATCTATTAAGGGGTTTATGCATATTATTTCAGGATATTCTATTGGTGAGCCATCGACTGATAATAATGGTTGATGAATGAAATAAACTATTGGTGTTTGATTTGTTATTATTAATTGGTTAAGTAATTCTAATATGTGCAAGATCTGTTGAAATCAAATAACTCACATTTGAAATACTACATATATTATACATTGGATTGGACATTATTAAGTTTCTGGTATTGTTTGATAAATATGTACAATGAATGCTCAATCTATTTAGGAGAAATAAGTTCTATTCACTGAATAGTGTTTGCTTTTATCATTCTTCGCAATCCCTTTTCAAGTTCTTTAGTTAAGGGCAAGTAGCAGGGAGCACTATCAATAGCAAAAAATTTATGTAGTTGAATAGTGGGTATTGTGACATCCTGAAATTCGATCACATTTCGATAAAATAAAATGTGCATATCGTCGGCGCATCTACGATCTTTTTTTTCTCTCTGAACATCACTCACGAGTTAACTAACCTATTGGGTGAAGCCATTAAGGGATATATCCGCGGTAAAGTCCCTAAAAACTACATAATTGGTTGGATTGGACTAAATCACGTCCGATCGATTTTAATCATGGAATTTGATTTGGTTTCGGGAATTGAATATCCGAGTGTGTCACAATTTATTTTTAAGACCGTCTCATCGTCTATTAATTTATTATCGAGTCCGAAATTTCAAAAAAGAAATTATCGGAGGAAAAATTGAAGAAAAAGAGAAATGAAAAGAGAAAAGAAAATTTAGAATAATATTATTCTTTTTCTTTTCTTTTTCTCTCTCTCTCTCCCTTTTCTCTCTCTCTTTTCTCTCTCCTTTCCCTCCCCCATCGTGCGGACAGCAGCCCCCACCGACTTCTCTCTCTCTTTTCATTTTAACTAGTCAAACGCCCTTATCCCCTCTCTCTCTCTCTCTTCTCTCTTCTCCCCCACGTGACCTTCTTCTTCTTCTTCTCCATTCTTCTTTGTGCGAACCAGACCAAAAACCAGCAAAGAAGATCAGCAGCTCGCCGAGGACCACCGTCGCCCGTCCCGCCACCGCACCGGAGCCGAACCGCCCGCGCGCCCGCCACTCGTCGCCGTGTGCCGCCAGCCCCGTTCCTCGCGCGACCCACCGCCGTTCGCCTCTGTCCAGCCCTATTCCGCCACGATCCGACCGCCTCTAGCCACCGCTCGCCGCCGTCCCGACCCCCCGGCGTCCCCCTCGCCCTCCGCCGGCCTTCCCTCGCCGTCTTGGCCACCGGAGCAGCTCCGGCCAGCCCAACTCAGCAAGTTGCCGAGTGGGTATCCAGCCCGTTCGTGGGCCGTTTTGGGCCGTTTCCGGGCCCCGAACCCGAGCCGTGCTTTGGGAAGTTTCGTTCCTCGCGTCGCCCCCGTCGGATTGATCCGATTTGCTTGCGATTTGGTGAGTAATCTCACTAATCTCGGATTAGTCGGCTAATTATGCTTAATATTGGTTTAATTTTAATTAATTATGTTTAGGTTGTTAGATTAGAATAAATTAGCAATTATTAGTCAATTGTGATGCGATTTAAATAAATTGATTGCACAATTAGCAAGTAGACGTGGTCTACTAATTATTGGAAGCATCTCGGGAATTTTCTGACCCCTAATCGGGCTTCAATTTGGCGATTCGGGCCTAAGTGGGATTTTTGGCATTTAAATATTATTTTTCGGAATTAAATTAATTAATTATTTATTTTCCTAAAATTCAACTGAGATGGCCCGGAACCGGAAAATTATGCTGATGACCGTGGTGGAGTCCGTTTGTTTTATCGGGCTTTATTTTGAGCTAAATTGAATTTTTAATATTAATTATTTAATTTTCGAAATTAATTAATTAATTATTTATTTATTTTCTAAAAATTCAACTGGGATGGCCCGTGACCGGAAATTTATGCTAGTAATCGTGGTGTAGTTCGTTTATTCAATTGGGCCTTATTTTGAGCTAAATGGAATTTTTAATATTTATAAATTAATTATTTTTCGGAAATTGAAATTGAGATGGCCAACGACCGAAATCTCGTGCCGATTGTCGTGGCGCAGTCCATTTATTTATTTGAGCTTTGAATTATGCCAAATTGAATTGAATGTGGAATTTAGGATATATTCCTAAATTGTTGTGGTTAATTATTTCATTAAGAAATCGTTGAGTATTGATTGAATATCGAAAGTGGTCGAGTGGGACCGTAAAGCCATTGAATATCGAAAGTGGTCGAGTGGGACCGTAAAGCCATTGAATATCGAAAGTGGTCGAGTGGGACCGTAAAGCCATTGAGTATCGAAAGTGGTCGAGTGGGACCGTAAAGCCATTGAGTATCGAAAGTGGTCGAGTGGGACCGTAAAGCCATTAAATATTGAATGTTGTCGAGTGGTGGACTGTGTTTTCCACCTTTGCTTAAGATGTGATCTGAGGATCGTAGTTCGTAATTGATGATTGAGATGGAATAATCGAATTGACCTAGAATGGTCCGTCTGACATGTAATCGACTAGGTCGATTGATCATTGCTTTGATTTGATATTGTGAATTGATTGACTGAATGGAAATGACCGTGAGTGGTCTTGTTGGTATATAATCGACTAGGTCGATTTGATCGATGCTTTGATCTGTGATATGATTACTTGGGTGCCTATTGTGAATTGTACTGACTTGCAGGTGGGATCTAATGCCAAGGTAAGTCCTTTGCCCTGTACGTGTTTAGGCAGTCTATAGTATAATGGTTTACTAATCGGGCTTAGTGAGGTAGAACTCGCTGAGACGTAGTCTCATCCCGGTTTGAGGAAAACATTTCAGGACCCCGCTGAGGAGGAGGAGGAGGAGGAGTCTGAGAAGGATTTTTGGAAGAAGAAGATAATCCTGAGAGGGGCCTTGAGTACGGCCCAGATGAATTGAGAGTTTATCTTCTTTTGAGATCTTTTTTATTTTTATTTTTATGTGAATATAGTTTAGAGTAAAAAGTTGTGAAGTGCTTTGGTTTGTGTTTTGTATAAAAGTTTGGTTATAAGTTTCAATATGAAAAATATGGCCCTACTTTTCTATCCCATTATTTTGTTGTCTGGGGATTTATAATTGTTTCCGCATGTGCTTAAAACTTGAAAGGGTCGGCGATACAGTCCTGAGATATCGCATTTTAAAATCGACCAAGTAGAAAGATGTGTGCGTGCCCGAGGATCGGGGCGTGACAGGTATGAGTTGAGATGGTTGGGCATATGTTTGAATAGACATTTGTTGAGTTTTAGTTTGTTAGTTTGGAAAAGTATATATTTATTATGGTGAATTTAAGAAAGATACTATAATTAAATTACTACTTAGTCAAATGTATAGACAGATATATTTTGATAACTGATTAATGTTAGTTATGTTTAAGGTTTCGTCCTTCAAATAGGAGGACAATTGTGTCATTTTCCATATATTTATAGGAGTTGTGGTGTGACCTTAAGCAATTGACAACGTTCAAATGAAAAAAAAGGGGGACGGGGATAATGACACATATTATCCATGAACTCTTAATTTTTCATTTAGTCAATGTGGTCTATGAACTTTTAATTTGTTTTATGTGGTTCCTAGATTTTCGGTACGTGTTCAATATAATTTCTAAACTGTATGAATATGTTCAATGTAATCTTTTCATTAATTCAAGATCAAGAACAACATTGAATAATTTTTTATAGTCTAAGAACTAAATTAAACATGTATAAAAAATTCATTGACTACATTAAATAAATTAAAAGTTTAGAGATCACGTTACACATTAAGCTAAAGTTCGGGATCACATTACACATTTAGACAAAGTTTAACGAACATTTACATCATCTTCTAAATAAAATAAAATAAACCATCATGTCCTTAGTTGCACCCTAGTTATCTTTTCTTTTTTGGCTTCGAAAGCAGGGTTCACCGCTCTACGCGGCCCCATTAATTCTCGCCAGTGTAATCGAGGCCAGTAAGAGAAAGGAATGGAAGTTTTAGTATCAAGATTCGAAAGGTCATCTTTTATATATATTCAAAACTAAAAGAGGCATAAATTTAAGAAAGAATGGCATAAACGAGAAATAGGAAAAAGGAACTGTTTGTTAACCAGCTCAAATGACTTGAACCACCTAATACCTCAAATTAGCCGGAGAAAATGATGCAATATCCAGTGGAAGAGCAAACAGCTGTGAAATTTTAGTCTTTACCTTTTATTTAAGGATCAATAACCAAAAATTCTAAATTAGTACACACATGCCATATTTACTCCAAACTTATATATTCGTACCACATTTATGTCAAACTATTTTGTGTCACAAAAACCTCAAAGTAATACACTCATGTCACATTTACCCCAAATTAGTAGATATGTCATATTTATGCCAAATCATGATAAATCTAGGATTCTATGGGGTAAATGTGATATGAGTGCACTAGTTTTCGGAAAATGTGACATGAGTGTACTAGTTTGGAATCTTTTATAATATAAAAATTAATTTTGGATATGTGCATTAATTTGGAGTTTTCGGTGGTATTAATACTTAATTTAATTATAATGGGGTTTAAACGCACCTTAACTTTCTCCAACACGAAATAGCATAAACTTTCACAACGACAAAAAAAAATATTGACATGTGAATTCATGTACATATTTTCTTGTAATCTTTAAAATCTAAATTACATATCAAATTTCGATGGAAAAACTATAGGTTTGAAATATCCTTATAGTAATGTACGAAATCATCCAAAATTCCTTTCATAATTTTAGCACTCCAAATTTCTCGAGAAGTTGAGGGGTCCAGAGAAGTTGCTTACAGCTTGCATGGACGACTTTGTGAGGTCGTCTTTGACTTGCCGTCTCCTCTCCCGCTCCCTGCACACAGACCGACCGAATGTCTTCCGGTCTCCCCATGTGCACGAAAAGGAAGAAAAATCAGCACCACGAAGATCGTTCAATATCCTGCCCCACGCGGGGAGAAAAATGCTTGCTAGGAAAACCTACAAGTGATTTGACAGTCAGACCCAAATTGACCCATTTTAATATGATACAGATTGAACCAGTCAATGTCTATAAAATTGGGTTGTTCCCCTCCTTGAATGTCTTCTAGTCTCCACATGTGCAAGAAAAGAAAGAAAAACCAGTACCACAAAGATCGTTCAATATCCTGCCCCACACGTTAAAAGAAATGCTTGCAAGGAAAACCTATAAGGGATTTGAAAGTCGATCCAAATTGACCAATTTTAATATAATGCAGATTTAAGGGGTCAAAGTCTATAAAATTAAGTTGTTCCCCTGACTACAATTTTTACTGGGAAGGAACTAACCTTATCTTTTTTGGTGCTTTTCCAAGTCAAGGCAGAAGTCCTTAAATTTAAAATACGCGTTTGTAAGTCTTACATTAGAAAGATTCAATGTCAGCATGCAGCAACATGTTTCGGTCCTGCTGTACAACATTTTCTTGGATGCCTGGTCAAAGACGGGTTGTATGGGGGCGTTCATCGAAGAATTGCTACAGAAAATGCTTTCTCGAGAAAAGATTTTGCCATGCAACAAAAGAGCGCCCACGCCTCTCCCAAGGCTCCGCTAATTCTCACCGGTGTGCTCAAGGCTATGAAGGGAAAGGAATGGAAGTTAATGCATTATATATGAATAAATCCAACATATAAACGTTTAAACATTATGAAAGTTTTACGAATTTTGCATTTAAAAGCAGCTACAATGCATGAGTCGGAAGATTTTGTTTAAACAAACAGTATAAAATGAAAATCAATCTAGACCGGCAAAGGAAATCTTAAGCCTCAATGCTGATTTGAATTAAGATGGAATGGAAGATGGAAATTACTAACACAACTGAACTAGGTACAAAATACAAATACTAATGTTCATCTGCTACACAAAATTCAAGACTCCAGAGTGATTCTGAGCACACTGTGACTTAAAATTATTGTAACATTACATGCATTGATGACTAGGAATCGCAATGAGATCCGAACTCGAGTTCATACAGTGGTGGCGGCAGTTGGACTTGGAGGAACCGAAATTTCAGTTGTTCCATCCAACATCATCACCACGGATTTCATTGAATGACGAAGAGCCGGCTCGTCCTGAATGCACCAGAGGCTCACTTTCACCAGTTTCTCCAACAACCACTTATTGACTTCCTCGCCTAGGACCAACTTGTCCAGCTCTCCATCTCTGAAATGCCTGTATGCCCAGCTGGAGAGGACAATCTCCTCAGGAGTCGACGCGTTGACATCCATGTGCCTGCGACAGAATACGATCTCCAGGAGCATGATCCCATAATTATAGACATCTGTCTTCACCGATATCGGGGTGCCCTTGTGCCATTCTGGTGCCATATAGCCTCTCGTCCCCCTGATGACTGTGAAGGTCCTGGTTTGATCTGGCATCAGTAGCTTGGCCAGCCCGAAGTCAGAGATTTTGACCGCCCAGAAGTCATCCATCAGGATGTTTTGGGGCTTAATGTCGCAGTGTATTATGGGTGTGTCGCACTCTTCGTGTAGGTAGAGGATTCCCCGGGCAGTTTCAAGGCGATTCTCATCCGCTCGTTCCAATCAGGACGCCTTTCAGATCGGAAGAGCAGATCTGCAAGGGAGCCATTGCTCATATAATCATAGACAAGTAACCTCTTGGATGCCTCAGCACAGAAGCCGAGCAACCGAACCAAATGCCGGTGATTAGTGGCGCCGATGACGCGCATTTCCGCATGGAACTCCCTTTCACCTTCGTTGAGCAGCTTCTCTAGTCTTTTGACAGCAACAACTCTTTTGCCCCTGTACAAGGTTCCTTTGTAGACCGCACCGAATAATCCGTTGCCCAACTCTTCCTTGAAGCCGTTTGTTGCTCCCTTCAGCTCCTTGTAAGAAAATGGCCTCAGAGCAAGTTCCTCCGTCAAGCCAAAAGTGCCAAAAGTTCCACTTTCCACTATCTTCTTGTACTCAAGTACTCGCAACTTGAAGGCAAAAAGACCAGCGACTGCCGGGGCGATGCACGAGCATGCCGTAAGTCCTACAGTCACCAAAAGTAGTTGGATTGTTTCTTTCTTGCTGTCGACTTTTTCCAGCACCTGTGAATCGGAGTTATTGGTGTCGGCAGCTTCAATACCTTCTACTCCCACCTTGAAAAATGCTCTGAATGATTTTTCAGGAACTGTCCGGGCATACATAAGACGAAGCTTTTGTTTCATACAAGTTCCTTGACTGAAGTCGTATAAAGCTACCTCACAATCGCAATCTTCCAAGCACGACATGTTGCATTCCGCTACTTCCATTGTCACCTGAAAATAGGGAGGGTCCTGCCAGTACACATGGTCGATGGATTCAAAGGTAAACGATGATGAGTTTTCTCTGGCGTCCCTGCACCATTCTTCCTTGAAGTTCCTCTCGCACCCACTAAACTGGTTTGTACTGTCAACATAATCCGTACCAGGAAAACACCGACATACAGGTTGCTCGTCCTCCATAGTACAGTAACTATTAAAGCCACATAAGCCCTTCACTCCGCACTTATTATCTGGTTGTGTCCAATTCGAGGGCACCACATCGTTGCCATTTTCAGTGAACCTATGAGAATACAGTTGGAGTAACCCCCCGAGTCCAGTATCAAATGGTAGATTGTCGAATTATGGCTCACGGAAGAGGTATCCGGATCTGATATAAGTAAGTATTCTCCCGAGTCGTCCAGTAGAAGAAGTGCACCAGTGAAATTGAGATACAGGTGAAAATGAACAGGCCGTACGTAACAACATGTATTTGAAGCCCAGTAAGTGAAGAGTTTTGATGAACAGAACAAAAAAAGTGGAAACAAGAAGGAAAAACGATGCAGAGAGAAAGCGTATTCTTATTCAATGAATCTTCACTTTACATCAAAGAACTTGACCACACAATTGCTCTTTCCTTATCAGTTTTTATATCAACTGAAGAATTACAACCGAATAAAAACAACTAGCTAACAGAACAACTAACTAACTGAAGCAAAAGAGCAGAAAGTTTGACTTTACAAACTTAAAACCGATTACTGATTTCTCAATGGTAAATCAGTTTTACACGTGCTGTAATCTCTGTTGTTGTTTTCTTTCTTTCCTCTGTTTTCATCAGCTTTCTTTTCTCTGTTATTGACATCACTTTCGCCTTCTTTCTTTCTTCTGTTCTCGAAGTCTTCTTTCTTCTTTCCTCTGTTTTCGTCAGCACTAGTACTTTGTATAGTACTCTTAACATCCCCCCTCAAATTGGGAAGGGGTAACATGCCGATGCCCAATTTGACCCGAAGAGTAGAATGTGTGAGCCGTGATAAAGCTTTAGTAAAAATGTCAGCAAGTTGACATATGCTCGGAACATATTGAACTCGAAGAGAACCAGAAGAAACTTTCTCACGAACAAAGTGAAAGTCGACTTCAATATGTTTTGTGCGAGCATGGAGAATTGGATTTGCTGTAAGTGAAATAGCAGACTGGTTATCACAAAAGAGGAGAGTTGGAGAGTGCAAAGGTTGTCCAATATCACGGAGAACAAAACTAATCCAAGTGAGATTAGCTCCAACAAAACCAAGATGCTCGGAAGGAAAGTTAAAGGACTCTACCGGGTAGATCCTCATGTTACAGAAGTCTTTTTTACTCAAAAACACAGGACAGTTGGAGAAGATGTGTGGCATCAACGATTAGCTCACACGAACCTGAAAATCTTGAAGTATATGGAGACTCAGCAGTTGATTCACTGCAATACAAAGCTACAGTCTATATGTAGGAGTTGTAAAATAGCTAAGAACATTGCGTTACCCTTCCCATTATTAGACTCTGTAGCTTCTAGACCTTTAGAACAGATTCATTGTGACATCTGGGGACCTTCTCCAGTTAATTCATTGCAGAACTTCAAGTATTATGTGATTTTTGTGACAACTTCTCTCGATTTAGCTGGATTTATCCACCGAAACTGAAGTCAGATTTCTATACTTGTCTTTCTCATGTTCCGAGGTTAGTAGAAAATCGGTTTGATTGTAAAATCAAGATCTTCCAATGTGATGGTGGAGGAGAATTCATCAGCCACAAATTCAAGTCTCATTTACAGAACTGTGGGATTCAATAGCGTGTGTCCTGTCCTTACACACCTGAACAGAATGGCATACCCGAAAGAAAACATCGACACATTGTTGAGTTTGGACTGGCTATGCTTTATCATGCAAGACTTCCTTTAAAATTTTGGGTTGATGCATTTATAACAGCTAACTACATTGTCAATCTTCTTCCCACTCCAAAGTTACAAATGCAGTCGCCCTACAATATGCGATATCAGCAACAGCCGAGTTATGACCATCTCAGGATCTTTGGCTGTGCGTGCTATCCATGTCTCAGACTCTATGCACAAAACAAGTTTGATCCAAGATCCCTTACCTGTGTATTTCTAGGTTACAACAATCGCCATAAGGGATATCGATGCCTTATTCCCACCACTGGTCATGTATACATCAGTCGTCATGTTATATTTGATGAGAGCTTCTTTCCTTTTACTCAGAAATTAACAACAGACTATCCCCATTATACAAAACTATACCAGCTGTGGACAAAGGAAGTCCAATTCTTCAATTCTCCAAATGAAGAATGCAAACAATCCACATTATCTGAACATACAGGCCATTTACAAGACACCAGCATCATCACTGCAGCTCATTTACAAGACTCTCCTAGTTCAGAATCATCTTCAACCTCATCTTCATCCTCACATTCATCTTCATTACCCATGTCATATGTTGGTTCTTTGAGTTCAGCATCCTCCTCAACCTCACCTTTGGTACATCTGTCCCCTACCAATTATGCAGAGTCAGGAGTTCCTATCTCCACCACTGAATCACCAGGTGACCCCACTATTGCTCAAACTTCTTCTTCTTCTCCAATTATCTCACCAGGTATATCATCTATTCATCCTATGCAAACTAGATCTAAATCTGGCATTATAAAGATCAATCCTCGATATGCTTGCCTGGCGAATATCAGGTGTCTCCTGAGCCACGATCACTTAAATCTGCTCTAGTAGATCAAGGCTGATATAAAGCCATGAGAGATGAAATGGATGCATTAGATGAAAATCAGACTTGGATCTTAGTTCCTCGCACTAGTCAAATGAATATTATTGGCCGCAAGTGGGTATTCAAAACAAAACTTGCACCAGATGGCAGTCTTGATCGTCTAAAGGCTCGGTTAGTAGCCAAGGGCTTTCATCGGGAAGAAGGAGTGGATTTTACAAAAACATTTAGCCCTGTTGTCAAGCATGCCACTATCCGCATTGTACTTTCTGTGGCGATGGTACAGAACTGGTCGATCCATCAACTCGATGTTAAAAATGCATTTCTTCATGGCAACTTGAATGAAACAAGATACACATGGAGCAGCCTCCTGGCTTTGTACATCCACATAAATCCCAGTATGTCTGTCTTCTTAAGAAGTCCCTTTATGGTCTTCGCCAAGCACCGCGTGCTTGGTTCGATAAATTCAGCAATTTCCTACTTGAAGTTGGTTTTTTCTATAGTACCACAGATCCATATCTTTTTATATTGAGAGATGGCCAAGAAACAGTCCTTCTGCTATTATATGTTGACGACATTATCTTGACCGGCAGCTCAGATACGTTACTTCATACTCTGATTCATTCTCTCAGCCTTCAATTTCATATGAAAGACCTTGGCCATCTTCACTATTTCTTAGAAATTGAAGCAAAACGTACCTCTACTGAGCTATTTTTATGTCAAACTAAATATGCTCTTGATTTACTCACACGAGCACACATGGTATACTGCAAACCCATCTCAACCCCTATGTCCCTGCAACCAGTCATTTTGAAATCTGATGACACCCTTCTCTCCAATCCAGTTGAATATCGAAGTTTAGTTGGTGGCTTGCAATATCTGACCATCACACGTCCTGGCCTTGCTTTTGCCACAAATTTGTTATGCTAGAAAATGCAACAGCCTACTGTAGGCGATCTTCATAAGTTGAAAAGGGTACTTCGATATGTCAAAGGCACAGTTCATCTTGGCCTCTTCATTCGTTCCCACAACTCTATGCACTTATATGGTTTCTCTGATGTAGACTGGCTGGCTGTGTTGAGACCAGATGTTCAACAACTGGTTTCTGTACTTATCTTGGCTCGAATCTCTCATTTCATGGGCAGCTAAGAAACAATCTACTGTCTCCTGCTCCTCCGGACAAAGGGGTTGAGATGGGTTTGCAGTCTACCATGTGTGCTCGTGTGAGTAAATCAAGAGCATATTTAGTTTGACATAAAAATAGCTCGAGAGGTACGTTTTGCTTCAATTCCTAAGAAATAGTGAAGATGGCCAAGGTCTTTCATATGAAATTGAAAGCCGAGAGAATGAATCGAGTATGAAGTAACGTATCCGAGCCGCCCGATCAAGATAATGTCGTCAACATATAATAGCAAAAGGACTGTCTCTTGGCCATCTCGCAATATAAAAAGAGATGGATCTGTGGTACTATAGAAAAAACCAACTTCAAGTAGGAAATTGCTGAATTTATCGAACCAAGCACGCGGTGCTTGGGGAAGACCATAAAGGGACTTCTTAAGAAGACAGACATACTGGGATTTATGTGGATGTACAAAGCTAGGAGGCTGCTCCATGTGTACTGTTTCATTCAAGTTGCCATGAAGAAATGCATTTTTAACATCGAGTTGATGGATCGACCAGTTCTGTACCATCGCCACAGAAAGTACAATGCGGATAGTGGCATGCTTGACAACAGGGCTAAATGTTTTTGTAAAGTCCACTCCTTCCCGATGAAAGCCCTTGGCTACTAAATGAGCCTTTAGACGATCAAGACTGCCATCTGGTGCAAGTTTTGTCTTGAATACCCACTTGCGGCCAATAATATTCTTTTGACTAGTGCGAGGAACTAAGATCCAAGTCTGATTTTCATCTAATGCATCCATTTCATCTCTCATGGCTTTATACCAGCCTTGATTTGCTAGAGCAGATTTAGGCTCCGTTCGTTTCGCGGAAAATAACTTCCAGGAAAATATTTTTCGGATTTTCCGGTGTTCGGGTGGGCGGAAAATCACGGTCAACGGAAAACATTTTCCGTTGACCGGAAAATTTACATGCAAAGCTGTGGAAAGCATTTTCCACAACTTCCCCTTCTTCTTCTTCTTTTTTTTTTCTTTCTTTCCTTTTTATTTTTCTTCCTTTAGCTTGGACGGTGGCCGGCCCCGACAGTGGCCGGCGACCGGCCGCGGTCGCGAGCCAGCTCGAGCTCCGCCCCGGGTCGGCGAGGCTCCGCCTAGCCCGATCTGTGGAAGGCCGGCTCGCCCGAGCTCGGCGAGCTCGAGCCTCACCGGATCGGGCGAGGTGGAGCCTGCCGGGGCTTGGGGCGAGCTCGGCCTCACCGGTTTGGCAACCGGACCTTGGTCGGCGGATCTAGCGACCCGGATCTTGGTCGGCTCACCATCTTCGGGCGTGCGGCAGCGGAGGAACGAGGAACGAGGAGGAAGAAGGAGGAGCGGCGGCGGAGGAAGGAGGAGCGAGGAACGAGGAGGAAGAAGGAGGAGCGGCGGTGGAGGAAGGAGGAAGGAGGAGGAAGGAGGAGCGGCGGCGGAGGAAGAAGGAGGAGCGGCGGCGGAAGAAGGAGGAAGGAAGAGGAAGAAGGAGGAGGAAGGAGGAAGGAGAAGGCAAAGAAAAGGAAAAAAAAAATTAGTTAACGAACGGTGGAAAATGTTTTCCACTCAAAATTTAAGAATTAGCCGAACACCGGAAAATATAGCAATTTTCCCAGAAAATAACTTCTGGGAAAATATTTTCCGGAGATGGTCAATTTTCCGTGAAACGAACGCAGCCTTAAGTGATCGTGGCTCAGGAGACACCTGATATTCGCAAGGCAAGCATATCGAGGATTGATCTTTATAATGCCAGATTTAGATCTAGTTTGCATAGGATGAATAGATGATATACCTAGTGAGATAATTGGAGAAGAAGAAGAAGTTTGAGCAATAGTGGGGTCACCTGGTAATTCAGTGGTGGAGATAGGAACTCCTGACTCTGCAGAATTGGTAGGGGACAGATGTATCAAAGGTGAGGTTGGGGAGGATGATGAACTCAAAGAACCAGCATATGACATGGGTAACGAAGATGAATGTGAGGATGAAGATGAGGTTGAAGATGATTCTGAACTAGGAGAGTCTTGTAAATGAGCTGCAGTGATGATGATGGTGTCTTGTAAATGGCATGTATGTTAAGATAATGTGGATTGTTTGCATTCTTCATTTGGAGAATTGAAGAATTGGACTTCCTTTGTCCACAGCTGGTATAGTTTTGTATAATGGGGATAGTCTGTTGTTAATTTCGAGTAAAAGGAAAAAGAAGCTCTCATCAAATATAACATGACGACTGATGTATACATGACCAGTGGTGGGAATAAGGCATCGATATCCCTTATGGCGATCGTTATAACCTAGAAATACACAGGTAAGGGATCTTGGATCAAACTTGTTTTGTGCATAGGGTCTGAGACATGGATAGCACGCACAGCCAAAGATCTTGAGATGGTCATAACTCGACTGTTGCTGATATCGCATATTGTAGGGCGACTGCATTTGTAACTTTGGAGTGGGAAGAAGATTGACAATGTAGTTAGTTGTTATAAATGCATCAACCCAAAATTTTAAAGGAAGTCTTGCATGATAAAGCATAGCCAGTCTAAACTCAACAATGTGTCGATGTTTTCTTTCGGGTATGCCATTCTGTTCAGGTGTGTAAGGACAGGACACACGCTGTTGAATCCCACAGTTCTATAAATGAGACTTGAATTTGTGGCTGATGAATTCTCCTCCACCATCACATTGGAAGATCTTGATTTTACAATCAAACTAATTTTCTACTAACCTCTGGAACATGAGAAAGACAGTATAGAAATCTGACTTCAGTTTCAGTGGATAGATCCAGCTAAATCGAGAGAAGTTGTCCACAAAAATCACATAATACTTGAAGTTCTGAAATGAATTAACTGGAGAAGGTCCCCAGATGTCACAATGAATCTGTTCTAAAGGTCTAGAAGCTACAGAGTCTGATAATGGGAAGGGTAAATCAGTGCTCTTAGCTATTTTACAACTCCTACATATAGACTGTAGCTTTGTATTGCAGTGAATCAACTACTGAGTCTCCATATACTTCAAGATTTTCAGGTTCGTGTGAGCTAATCGTTGATGCCACACATCTTCTCCAACCGTCCCGTGTTTTTGAGTAAAAAGACTTACGTAACATGAGGATCTACTCAGTAGAGTCCTTTAACTTTCCTTCCGAGCATCTTGGTTTTGTTGGAGGAGTGATCCTTTATATACACACTAGTTTTGTCAAAGACAAATGAACATGAATAATCATCTGTTAGTTTCGAAACTGACAAAAGATTTTTCTTAACTTTTGGAACAATTAACACATCATTCAAAGGTAAAGTATTCACTGCAGTATGTAGTAATGCATCACCAATATGCTTAATAGGTAAGCATAAGCCATTACCAATCATAACTGTATCATTGCCAATGTGTTTAGAGAAATTACGAAGAATACCAGCATTAGTAGTGATGTGAGCAGTCGCGCCCGTGTCTGGATACCACTCATTGCCATTTGATTCTTCAAGATGCATTGCTGCTAGTGCTATTGGTATTTCCTCAGCTTGATAAGAGTTGTCGAATCTATACCAATAGTGAAGTGCATCGTGTCCAGGGCGTTTGCAGATCTGACACTCTAAACGAGTGTTATCTGTTGTTTTATTTTCCTGCAGATTTTTTGTGAAGAGTTAGATTCGATGAGTTAGAGGGATATGACCTGATATTTGAATTCCTTTGTGAGGAGCCAGCATATGGTCTAAAGCCTTGACCAGAACCAATGCCAGAGAAAGTATTGAATTGCTTGAACTGTTGTTCTCCCTGATCATGACTCGAATTATTTAGTCTGTAGCTTATATTTCTTCTAGAATATCCATAGTTGCGATATCCACTATTGAAGGGACGTCTTCTACCATAACTTCTGCCTCCACGATTGTATCCTCTTGGTCCTCCAAAACTGACATTTTGTTGTGCAGGTTCTCTGTCAAAATATTCCCTCTGTAGGATTTCAGTTTTCCTTTGACCATAGTAGGCTAGATTAGAACTAAACTGATTTGAAGAATAGTTCTGTAATCTTGCTTCGAATC
The DNA here is from genome assembly GCA_014182385.1 of Eucalyptus viminalis. Taxonomy (NCBI): domain Eukaryota; kingdom Viridiplantae; phylum Streptophyta; class Magnoliopsida; order Myrtales; family Myrtaceae; genus Eucalyptus; species Eucalyptus viminalis. The sequence goes on along the minus strand of CM024533.1, from coordinate 64,176,480 downwards.
TCTCCAAGTGTGATATCACCTCATCATATTCTGGTTGTGGTTTCAAGCAGTAGATTGTGGTTTTAAAGCCCTCATATTCAGATCCTAAACCCTCCAAAACTTCGAACAACTTTGTTATCTCATCTACAGGTTTCCCTATTGCCTTGAGTTGATCATAGATTGACTTATATTCTCTGAGATATACAGCCAAAGCTCGATCACGCTTTTGACATGCTTGCAGCTTTCCTCTCAACTCAAATTCTCTAGCCACAGACTTTTGCGTGAATCGATTAAGTAAGGTTTGCCATACCTCATATGCAGTATCCATGTCACGCCCCGATCCTCGGGCATGCACACATCCTTCTCACTTGGTCGATTTTATAATGCGATATCCCAGGACTATGTATCGCCGACCCTTTCATTTATTAAACACATGCGGAAGCAGTTAAAATCCCTAGACAATAAAACAATGGAATAGAAAAAGCAGGGCCATATTTTTCATATTGAAATTTATAACCAAACTTTTATACAAAACACAAACCACTTCATAACTATTCACATCAAAATGGAGATCTCAAAAGAAGATAGGATCTCAATCCATCCAGGCCGTACTCAAGGCCCCTCTCGGGACTATCTTCTTCTTCCAAAAATCCTTCTCCTCATATCTCACTTCCGAGTTCTCCTTCATAGACTTCTCCTCCTCAGCTCCTCATCGGGGTCCTGAAATGTTTTCCCCAAACTGGGATGAGACTACGTCTCAGCGAGTTCTACCCCACTAAGCCCGATTAGTAAACCATTATACTATAGGCTGCCTAAACACGCACAGGGCAGAGGACTTACCTTGGCCTCAGATCCCACTTGCAAGTCAGTACAATTCACAATAGGTACTCATTTACTCAAAACAAATCGAACCAGTCAATTACATGTCATACGAATCAATCCCCACTATGGGATATTTAAAAGCTAGGCCACGTGCATTCTCCAGGACGACCTTCCAAGTCTCCGAGTCCACGTGCCTCGAACCTTGGGCCCACGTGCATTCTCTAAGGCGACCTCTTCGCCAAGGTGGTACATCAAGTCACCGAGCCACGTGCCCTTTTAGATGTCATTCTCAATTACCGGATCCACGTGCATTCTCTAAGGCACTCATTTGCCAAAGTGACGCATCAAATCACCGAGCCACGTGTCCTTTTTACGATGCCCGGGCCCACGTGCCTTCTCTTAGGTGCTATCTCACTAAAGTGATGCATCAATTCACCGAGCCCACGTGTCCTTTTAGATGCCAAACTCGTCACCGAGCCACGTGCATTCTCCAGGGATAACATACCGAGTCTCCGAGCCACGTGCATTTTCTCGGGCGACCTTTTCGCCAAGGTGACATATTCAACCACCGAACTCACGTGCATTCTCCAGGTGACATTCCAATTCACCGAGCCCACGTGTCCTCTTTCAAGTGATTACCAATCTACTTTCAATACCGACAACTAATGCCCAACGATTTTTCAATCAAATAATTAAATCAACTCAACAAAGCATTATAAATGCTGAATAACATACTTGGCCATTTACCAATCAACAATTCAATCTCAATCAATTTCAATCAATTTAGGGTAAATCCCTAAAATATCACAATTTATTCAATTCCATACAACGTGGAGCTCAAATAAATAAACGGACTGCGCCGCGACGATCAGCATGAGATTTCGGTCGTCGGCCATTAAAATCTTAATTTCCGAAAAATAATTAATTAATTTATTAATTTCGAAAATTAAATAATTATTATTAAAAATTCAATTTAGCTCAAAATAAAGCCCGATTAAATAAACGGACTTCACCATGATCATCAGCGTAATTTTTCGGTTCCGGGCCATCTCGGTTGAATTTTCGGAAAATAAATAATTATTTAATTTAATTCCGAAAATTAATATTTAAATACTAAAAATTCCACTTAGGCCCGAAAAGCCTAATTGGAGCCCACCAAGGGTCGGGAAAAATCCCGAGGCACTTCCAATAATTAGTAGACCACGTCTACTTGCTAATTGCACAATCAATTTATCTAAATCGCATCACAATTGACTAATAATTGCTAATTTATTCTAATCTAACAACCTAAACATAATTAATTAAAACTAATACAAACTTAAGCATAATTAGCCAACTAATCATGGATTAGTGAGATTACTCACCAAATCGCGCGCAAATCGGATCAATCCGACGGCGGCGACGCGAGAAACGATTCTTCCCAAAGCGACTCACGGACCCGGGGCTTGGAAACGGCCCAAAACAGCCCACGAACTGGCTGGAAACCCACTCACGGGTTTGCTGGTTCAGCTGCAAAACAAGGGAAAACAGAGATGGTTAGGGGCGGAGAAGGGTCGGGAAGGCAAGCGGCGGTTCGGTGAGGCTGCACGGCGGCTCCGGCAGCTTGCTCGGCCACTCACGGTGGCTGGACCAGGCGGAACAGGGGCGGGAGACGCACGGGGAAGGCCTGGGCACGAGGAAACGAGGGCTGGCGGAGCATGCGGCGAGCGGCTGACGAGCGGGCGTGGGCGGTGGAACGGGCGGCAACGGTTGCCGCGGCGAGCTGCTGCTTCTGCTCCAGTTTGCTGGTTCGCACGCGAAGAAAGAAGGAGAAGAAGAAGCTGGTTCGGTCACGAGGGAGAAGAGAGAGGAGAGAGAAGAAGAGAGAATAAAGGGATAAGAAGAAGGGGTTTGACTAGTCAAATGGGGAGAGAGAAGAAGCCAAATTGAATTTGGCAAGGGGTAGGCGGTGGGGAGGCTATCCACACGAGGGGGAAAAGGAAGAGGGGAGAGAAGAGAGAGAGAGAGAAAAGAGAGAAAAAGAGAGAAAAGAAAATACATAATTATTTAATTTAATTTTCCTTTTCTCTTTTCCTTTCTTTTCTATTTTCTTTTGGTCTTCAATTTTTTTCTTCCGATAATTTCTTTCTTGAAATTTCGGACCCGTCAATAAATTGATGAGCGATGAGACAGGATCCTAAAAATAAGAATTATGACGCGCTTAAAATTCGATTCCCGAAATCGAGTTGATTTCGTGGTTAAAAATCGATCGGACGTGATTTTAGCTCAATCCAACCAATTAGGTAGCTTTTAGGGATTTTACAAAATGATACATCCCTTAACGGCTTTACCCATAGGTTAGTTAACTCGTGAGTGATCGGCACTTTCCGAGAGAAGAGCGCCCAAAAAGGCGCGGAAATAAATGCCCATTTCACTTTATCGAAACGGGGTCGAATTTCGGGATGTCCACAATCCAAGCCACTATCAAACTGAGTATGTTTTCTGAAACAACACCACTAATCCAAGATGACACAAGTTGATCTGTCTTGATCCAATCATTGTAATCAGGGTTTATAACTTCAGTACCCTGTTCTTCTCCTTCAACTTGCAATGATTTGGCGGGTGGTGGACATTCTCCACTGACGAAACCGAACAGATCTTGACTTCTCGAAATCTATGAAACGAGCTTGCCAAAGAAGAAAATTATCTTTGGCTAATTTGATGGTAACAAAGTTTGAAACATGAATAGGGAATGGATACTTCTGCATCCTTACTGCCATTTTCACATTCAGATCCTAGGAGATGCTCTATAACTAAAAACAATCCCCTACTGAGTTTGCAGTACAAAGTTGTGAATCTATTACTGATGATGATGAGAACTCGATTGAGGAATAAGAACGATTCACAGTTCTTGTTCAGTGTTGTAAAAGATTCACAGATCCTCAATTAAAGAGCACATACCACCATTAACAGCAGAAGACAACGATCGATGAGGCTTGAATATGACTTCAATCAGCTGCAGATTCATCATCTTCTCATAGAGAAGAAAGTTGATTTGTACTCTCAGGAGAATGGCTCTGATACCAAGAAGAGTTTTGATGAACAGAACAAAAAAGTGGAAACAAGAAGGAAAAACGATGCAGAGTGTGACATCCTAACTTTTCAAATCTGATTTTAATTGAATAAATCGGGCCTTTCGTCAACACGTCTATAGTGTTATTCTCTCGAGCCGATCACTCATGAGATAACTAGACTATCTTAGAAAATTATTAAGGGATTTTAACGCAAAAGGCTTGAGAATTCGACTAGGAATCGGCTTCGCCGGCCGTCTTGATTTGCAAGGGTCATTATAGCACACTTAAAAATCGATCAGAGATCAAAGATAGGTCGTTTCGATTGAGATGAATGATCAAAATGTGGGTGATTCCACCTGATTGCAAAATTCTCATTAATCGACACTAAATTGATTTTCTATCGTTTTGGGTACCCTGTACCCGTATTTGAAACCTTGAGATTTTCACGACAATTGAGAGTCGTCAATGTGTCGAAGATGTACATTGTGACTCGAGATAATCGCTCATGGGTCAATTGCACTAAAAAATTCCTAAAAGCTACCCGATAGACTAGGTCACGCTAAAAGCGCGCCGGATTGAAAATAACCATGAATTTGAACCCGATTTCAAAAATTGAAAGTTCTGTGGTATCACAAGGTATTTGAGGAACGTCGACTCATTCTCCAAAGAATTTTCAGAGATTCCAGGATTTTTGCGGAAAATCAAATCGGACGTTGCGGAAAATTAACGGAAATTCGGATGGACTCATTTGAAGGAAATTTGGGCTTTCTGTTAAATTTGTATGGCGAAAGGGACTTATAGAAATTTCGTAGACTTTTTCTACATCAAAATTTGGACATTAAACTGAGAGTTTGTTGAAGAATCTAAATACCAAAGAGTGAAATTCATAGCTTGGACTATGGCTGCAATTTTTGTCATCAAAATGGTTAAGTATGGGTTTGATTTGTTGGAAAGTAATAGGGGGGACATGTGTTTAATTAAGGAGATAAGATTTGCTGACATTGGGCCCCTCCTTGAGCTTCTCCAACACGTCTTCTTCAATCCTCACCCTCCGCAGCTTCTTGGGCAAGCAAATCCAGCTGCCGTCCATCTCCCTTATCCAATTCTCCTTTGTTTCGGTCTCTACCTTGCTTTCCTTTCATTTTTCCTTTCACGACAGCTCTCCATCTTCACCCACTGAAACACCAAAATTTCCCCCATCTCCAAGCCACGACACGTCCTTATTTGCTGCATGCTCGGTCAATATTCAAGCGAAGCCCACCTTGTTGACTTCATTCACGCCAACGAAGCCGCGTGTCTGCGGCATCTTCTCCGAAGACCAAGCAGCTCTCTCCACTTCGGTTTGTTCCCCTCCGGTCAACAAACGAGCGTAGAAGACCACCATTCAACCCCACGCACGCCTCCACGTTTCCAGCAACTCCCGGTGTGTGTTTTCGGCCCAGCTCCCGCCAGTTCGTGCACCCCTTATCCACCAGCTCTTGTCGTCCACCCACAGTCCACACGTCGGCCATCATCTTCAGCGATTTCATTTTTTTGGCCAGCTCGACACCAGCGAATTTCTCAGCTCCGTTTCTGTCTCGGTTGTTCCCGCATCCAGCTGCCAGCGAAGCCCGCTCGTGGATCAGCAGCAACGCACGAAGCCCAACTTCATTTCTTCAGCCCATATCAGCCCAACAGTTTCTTCAAAGCAAGATCAGCCCAGTGATTTTAACCCCAGCTCCAGCAGATTTTGAAGCCCAAGATCAGGCCCAAGTTCAGTTGGTTTTAGCCCATTTGAAGTTCAGCCATTTTGGGCCCAAGAAGAAGGCCCAAGCCGTGACCAGCAACCTGCAGAAGCCCAAGACCTAAACTCAGCCTTGCTGAGTTGTGTTGGGCCCGTTTTAGGCCTGGTCCAAGAGTTCGCCGACATCGCCAAAAATTAAGATTTCGGCTGCCGTCGCGTCGTCGTCGCGGTGAACCGGTTTTCGCGATACACCGGTGAGTTTATACTCTAAACTCGCTACTTTAGTAAATAACATTTAAGGAGTGTTAGATTTATTTTATTAGGAATTATGTGGTTAGTTAGATTAAATTAGAAATTGAATTATTTAATTGAACATGTTAGATGGTTTAGCATGGTTTAGCTAAAGCCTAAATAAATTGTACTATTTATCTAGAAGGGTTCGGGAATTTTTCCGAGTCCGTATTGGTATTTAATTTAATGATTTTGGCCTAGGTTAGTATTTTTAGAATTGAAATTGATTTATTTAATTAATTTAAGTAATTATTTAATTATTAATTATTTTTCCGGAAATTAGGCCGGGATAGCCGATGACCGGAATTTCGTGCTGATTGCAATGGTGTGGTTAATTTCTACAATTGAGTGTTAAATTGTGCAAATTGAGTGCTTGATTGGATTTTGGTATTTAATTCCAAAATTGTGAATTTCCAACATTTATTCAGAAAATCTCGGTGTCGGGTTTTGACACCGAAAATGGTTTTTAGTACTATATGAAATAGTGGGATTTTCAAAAGGATGAATATCAATTTTTAGATCGAGTTGACCGTGTACCCACACACGAGTAATTTCATGTGAATTTCTAATACAAAAGAAAATGGCGGGCTCACCATTTTAATTGAAGCATTTGAGTGCAATGCACGGTGTCCCGCCATATTTGAGTGATCATGTGATGGTTATGAGAAATCGTCTCGGGCTGTTGAGCCGGATGTTATCCCTATTTGGGATACCCCTGGACAACGGGAAGCCGGCCGCAGTTGATTCTAGACCCTATGCTCCTTCGAGAAAGCCATCGATAAAGAGACGTGCTTTGTCTTGAATGGGGTGAGACGATGCACAGCAATGCCAAGACCGCCGAACCGAGAGTAGGCCGTGCTATATGCCGAGATCAAAACTAGGAACGCATGATTAATGAGTGTGGCGTTTCAGCTTATTGGAGCTTATTTGTTGCTCCCGCTCTCATGTTGTTTGTGAGATAAATTGTACTGACCTGCAGGATGGATCTGAGACGAGGTAAGTTTCATTGATTCTGTGATTGTGTGATTAGCACACTTGTTGGCGTATTTCCCTCCTAATTGGGGTTTAGAGCTTAGACTCGCTGAGATGATATCTCATCCCGTTGTGGGACAACATTTTCAGGGTCGTTGAGTGGAGGACCTAGAGCTGAGAGGAGGTGATCGGAAGCGTAGGTCAGTTAGGACCACTTCTTTTTGGAAGGTCAGTCTTTTGTAGTCTTTGGCCATAGACTGTGTTCATGACTCGGTGTATATATAAAAGCATGTTTGTTTTTGAATCTATTATCCTGCTTTTCATTCCGAGATGATTACTTGTCGGGGATTTCTTTTCGCTTCCGCATGTGCAATAAAATGGAAAGGGTCGGCTCGTCGGCCCCGGAAGTCGCAAATTATTATCGACCAGATAGGGATGGGCACGCGCTCGGGGTGCAGGGCATGACACAGAGAAAGCGTATTCTTATTCAATGAATCTTCACTTTACATCAAAGAACTTGACCACACAATTGCTCTTTCCTTATCAGTTTTTATATCAACTGAAGAATTACAACCGAATGAAAACAACTAGCTAACAGAACAACTAACTAACTGAAGCAAAGAGCAGAAAGTTTGACTTTACAAACTTAAAACTGAATACTGATTTCTCAATGGTAAATCAGTTTTACACGTGCTGTAATCTCTGTTGTTGTTTTCTTTCTTTCCTCTGTTTTCATCAGCTTTCTTTTCTCTGTTTTTGACATCACTTTCGCCTTCTTTCTTTCCTCTGTTCTTGAAGTCTTCTTTCTTCTTTCCTCTGTTTTCGTCAGCACTAGTACTTTGTATAGTACTCTTAACAGTAAGCATCTATTCCAGATGTCAAAGTATGCTTAGGGTAGAGAACCGAGTTATTATCAGATTGCATACAGAGACGAAACCTGCCTGTTGAATGATTAGTCCAAGACACGCTCGAATATAATTCAGCACCAGTGGGTAAGGACTGCCCTCCAAGTAATGTATCAGTAGGAAAATTGAAACTTTGCCAGATGACCTCAGAATGCTGGTTATAGAGGATGAAATTCCCTGCATCGTCCATGGCTGCACATGAAGCACTATCTGATGAGTTAGCAATTAGTTCAGTCTCCCCAGGACCAATTTTAAGAACGAGCTGACCATCAGGGGTTAACTCCAGCGCAGCATTTGAGGACACTGGCGGATCATCTCGATTTGCTGTCCACACAGTGGTGTTCTGTGATTTACGAACCATCCAAATCCCACTTTAAACCCACCACCTTCCTGGTAGAAGCCGAATGCAAAGTGACCAGAAGGCGAGGTCCAGGAAGTGGGATAAGTTATGGGATGGATTGCTGAGTTTAAGCTTATCGAGCACTTTTCAGATCCAGCTGCTGCGCAATACCCTGTAAGCAGAAAGATCAGTATGATGTATGAAGAAGCCATGGACAGTATCTGTTAATAAAGTGGGAATTCACTTCAGGGTATGTGAGAGTTGTAAACAAGAGTCATAACTTCCTCCTCCTTTTAAATGCTGTATATTGAGAACTTTCTTGTGGCTTGCTTGCATGACTTTGGTGAGTCATGTCGACTGGCAAAGTCATTGCTCCTCGAAAAATCAAGGAAAATGAGAATCCAGCCAAGCATCTTTCACCCCTGTTGACTTGCAAGACTCCAACTGGTGTAATGTCAGACAGATACTTGTCACGGTCCATAATGATGTCTGGACTTGGAAATAAAAAACATAGCTGTCAAAATTACGTGAGGAAATACAACTAAAACTCTCGTCATAGAATATAACCATATATTGCTGAAACTTCTGCAAAGACCTTGAATTATCTCATCGGGAAATAATCACGCCCACGCATGAAAATAATACTGACCGATTTCCCCAGAAAAAACCTGTCCAGTTGGGTCTAAACAACACAAATGTCAGTGATTTTGGAAAACGACTTCTGTTCTAGTCGATAAAGGCATTGGCCTGAAATTATTCTACTGAGACTCGATGATAATTTCCTTAGAATATTGCTGTCCCAATCAATCTACAAATGAGCCAGTAAACTATATTGAACATGTTGAGCTGTCCAGTAAAATCAATGCCCTTCTGTCCGTTCAGGTCCCTAACCTGAGTAAACAATATTTTAGCCAACAATATGAAAATTAATTTGATGAAGACTTCATCGGTGCGGAGATGCCAAATAATCCAACTGAGACTCAAACCGTCTCTTCCCTAGCATATTGCCGACTCGACAGTAAAATTTAAGAGGACATGGCCAATTGCTCTACAGAATGAATACCATCTACATTCCCACACTTTCATAACCTGACTGAACGTATTTTGACCAACAATGTCTAGATCAACGAAGATTTAAGTTTTATTGGAAAGCACTTGAAAGGGTCACCCAGTTATGTCATTCTCACTCTTCAAATCTGTCATGCAGAAGTTTCAATTTTGATGAGTATGCTTGGTCAGTTTGTTGTCAAACTGTACCGGCTTGAACTTGGATGAACAATAGTGTGTATCAGTAATGCCACCAAGATAAGTCATTATTCAGGAAGAATAAACTCTCTAAAGCAAGTGATCAGATTCTCTTTCCAAAGTTATACCCAGCTTCTTACCACCGAATCAGTTTTATCATTCCTGTCATCAGTAACAAAGCAGCTAGAATCAAGCCAATCATACCAAGAGCTTGAACATATCAACAATTGTTAGCACACAGTTACACCTTGGATGTATTATTCAACACACGACAGTCATGCAAATATAGTTTGCTGATAAACCGACCAGTTATTTTTTAATGCAACAAGAGATAACGAATGTATAAAAGGGTGAGATTTAAGTTTTCAAGGACTTCTTTCAAAGTCTAAAGATCATACATCTCACTTCTACGTTCAAAATAGCCTTCCACCAATGGAAGGAGAAGGCCATATTTCAGAAAAGGTACAATAACTTATACATATGATACAGACTAAAAGCAAACTGAGGACGTTGTTGTGAAGGGGGCTCCGGTGTATCCTTGGTGCCTTCCAACATCAATATTACATCTTTGATTGAAGGGCGAAGACTTGGATCATCTTGAGTGCAAAGCAGTCCCACTTTCACCATCTTTTCTAGGCTTTTCATGTCCACTTGTTCATCATCCATAATAAGTTTTTTCAACTCTCCGGCAACATAACACTTTTGCACCCACGTGGAAAGAAGCACTTCATCTGCCGTTGGAACATCAACCACAATGTTGCTTCGGCAGCACACGGTTTCCAATAGCACAACTCCAAAGCTATAAATATCAACCTTTGTGGACAATAATAAGGCATGCTTGTGCAGTTCAGGTGCCGCATATGTTCTCTTACCTTTGATGTTATAGAGGATTCCTGTTTGATTTGGCATTAAAACCTTTGCTAACCTGAAATCTGAGATCTTTGCCGTCCATGATTCATCAATTAGAATATTTCGAGTCGTAATAGCACCATGAATTATTTGAAGATCACATTCTTCATGCAGATACAGGATTCCTCTTGCAACTTCCAATGCAATTCTCACTCTCTCTCTCCAGGCCAGCCGGTTTTCAACATTGAACAGAAGATTCGCCAGGGGTCCATTTTTCAGGTATTCATAGACAAGAATTTTCCTAGAGTTTTCCTTGCAAAACCCGAGCAGCCGAACTAAGTTTTTGTGATGAGTACGTCCAACTGTAGCCATTTCTGCTCGAAACTCCTGTTCTCCTTCTTCCACTTCTCTTTCTAGCCTGTTCACTGCTACAGGCCTTTTACCATCAGATATAGCCCCTTTGTACACCGTCCATAGAGAGCCCTTGTGAAGCTTTTCCCTGAACCTACCAGTGGCTTTCTCAAGCTCGTTATATGAAAAAGATTGTAGACTAAACTCTTGCGCTGGACCCAAAGTAGGAACTTTTGCCAGCCTTTCATACTTATGAACTTGGTGATGATACATCAAGAAGCTGAAGACTGCTATCAGGCAACACAGAACTGCAAAGGAACCCAAGCTGATTGATAAGAGCAAAATAAGCATCTTCTTTCCCTTGGTCACATGTTGATTGGGCCCCTCTGGTTTTCCAGGAGGGGCAGGCATTAATTTCTTGATCAAAACTGTGGAAGAATTATCTGGAGTTTTAGCTGCATACATGATGGGACGCTTGTTTTTCTCACAGATATCATTGACGTGCAAAGCAGCTTCACAATGGCAGTCGTCCAAGCAAGACCTGCTGCATTCTTCAAGGGAAAGTGGTATCACAGAATAAGGATAGCCCCGTATCGTAGTACTTCTCATATGGACAATAATAAAAGACAAGGCAGACTCTTCAGCCCTGCAGTGTTGTTCATAGTTAGACCTCCTGTAACAGCCGAGGAAATCATGACTTTCATTAACAAAACCAAACCCTGGGAAGCAATCACACCCTGCCTTTTCGTTTGTGACTTTGCAGAAGCTGTTTAATCCGCAAAAACCTTTTATATCACATGAGGAATTCTGTGCTGACCATCTTACCGACACAATTGAGTTCGAGGCATCACCATTACTGAAACTGTGCAAATAGAGCCTAAAATTTCCATCATAATCCAGCGTTACTCGGTAAAGTAGAATGCTCTTCTGATCTGGATCTGAGCTATTAGCTCGGAGCGTTACTTGCCCACCCACAAAGGACAAGGCTACTCTATCCTGGAGCAATGTGTATGCGACATTGCTTTCTCCTTGGGTATTGGTGGCCCAATATGCATCGGTATTAGCATAAAAGGAATTAATGCCATATGCAACGAGGTTGCGATCACCCTGCATTACAACACGAAATCGCCCCCTCGAGTGGTCTACCGGGGATTTGCTTGAAACCAATTCCTTATAATTTAACAGATGTTGATCAACTACAAGGGTGTCCGTTGGGAAATCAAAGCTTTGCCAACTTACATTAGACGGATCATACAGGAAATTGTAAATGACAAAATTACCAGAATCAAGCATCAAGGCTGAGTCTGCCTGCTTTTGCCATGAAATGATCGGGTTGGGTTGTCCTCCCTGATCGGTTTGAACAACGAGTGCATAGGGGGTGAAAACAATAGAAGAATTAGAATCAACAAGAGGATCATGTTGATTCGCTGTCCAAATGACAGTTTTATTTGGATTACCAACAAGCCAGATTCCCACAGCATATTTGCCGCCTTCCGGATAAAACCCAAAGGCAAAGAGACCAGAAGGCGAAAGCCATGAAGTCTGGTTAGTTCCCGGAGAAAGTGAAGAATCAACAGGTATACTTTCGGGGGAGGTATTAGAGGTCATTTGTTGGGCACCGACAGCCATGGAAAGCAATAATAGGAGGCAAGAAACTTGCAGAGAGGCCATCAGAGAGAGAGAGAGAGAGAGAGAGAGAGAGAGAGAGAGAGAGAGAGAGAGAGCAGAAAAGTTCTATATGAATCTTGAAAACCTGTTATCAGTTTTGTGATTAAGTAGAGACTGAAGGAAGAAAGAAACATCTGGGAAGGACACTGGAAGTAATACTTCACAAAAGAAGACTCGGCTGCATTTCAACGAAAAAACAAATTTCAGTTTTTCCCCACTACAATTTTCATTGGAGAGGAACTTTCTTGGTACTTTTCCAAGTCAATGGCTCTTCAAAGTCCTCGAATGCGCAAATAAATGTTTGTAAGTCTTTATACTAGGAAGATTCAATGTCAGCATACGGGAACATATCCTCCTTCTGTACAACGCTTGCTTAGAGGCCCTTGTGTCGGTCAAGCCAGGTCAATGACGGGGTGTCCAGCGGCATTCATGGAACAATTGCTATAGAACAGAAGATAGTTTCCGAAGAACATTTTGCAGTGTAATCGAATACTATGAGTGTAACAATTGGCTAACAAAATGGAAAATAAAAAAGAAAAAGGAAGGGGAGAGGCAGAGGTCACTTGGTTAAAAGATGTCAAACAGGTGGCAACCAAAAAAGAAAAAAAAGAAAAGAAGAGTTGAGGCGAAAGAAAAATAGAAGAGGAAAAGAACCAAGAACAAAGAGCGTGAAAAGAAGCAGAAAAGAAAAGAAGGGAGAAAGACAAGAAAGGGGTTCATGCACTTAAGTTTCGAACGTCTTGACAAGTCGGATTAATTTCAATTCACAAGCCCGGTAAGGATTGAAGTCATTCGTCTGTCTAATCGGATACATTTTCCTAGTTTAGCCATAAATTCAAAAGTACAAAAACCGGTTCGATTTAGAAGTTATTTAGCTAAGAAATGACATAACAATAAAATTCTAGTGTCATGAAATCGTGGGATATTACAAAAGTTAATTTAGTCTCACAAATTGGTCGAAATGAATTTTCAAAGTTTCACGCGCAAGTTACATGGAACTAACAACAATGAATATGAGCATTTCGTGGGTGCATAGGGATTGTTTGCAAAGCTGAAGTAACCTACATTATTTGGTTTTGCAACCTAGGTGACCAGTGTTTATCTCTCCTATGAATTTGTAAGCTTGTGTCTTAAAAGTGATAAGGATTCGATATATTATTAAAGAGCATATTTGCTACATAAAATTTAGATCAAACTTTTATTAATGTTGGTTATTTGTGAATGGTATGAAAAACGTTCTATGAAGTTAATGTGAAAAAGGTCATATGCACTATATTGTGAATGTATGAAATGAATTCTAAAACAATTTGAAAAATAAATTACGAAAGATATTTTGACGGATGAATTGACTTAAGAATTGTTATTAGTTTTGCTTATGAAACAAATTTATGAATATGTTCAATGTAGTCCTTCCACTAATTTAAGATCAGGAACAATATTGAATAATTTTATAGTCTAGGGACTAAATTGAACATATACCAAAAATTTATGAACTATATTGAACAAATTAAAAGTTAAGAGATCACATTGCACAATAAGCTAAAGTTTAGGGATCGAATTACACATTTAGACAAAGTTTAAGGAACATTTGTGTCATCTTCTAAATAAAATAATATAAACCATTTTGTCCTAAGTTGCGCCCTTGTTATCTTTTCTTTTTTGGCTTCGAAAGGAGGGTTCACTGCTCTACGAGGCTCCATTAATTCTCGCCAGTGTAATCGAGGCTAGTAGAGAAAGGAATGGAAGTAATGGTATTATGATTCAAAAGGTCGTCTTTTTATGTATATTCAAAACAGAAAGACCAAATAGGGGCATAAATTTAAGAAAGAACGAAAAATAGGAAAAAGCAACTGTTTGTTAACCAGCTCAAATGGCTTGAACCCCTTAATACCTGAAATTAGCTGGGAGAAAGTGATGCAATATCCAGTGGAAGAACAAACTGCTCTGAAATTTTGGTCTTTACCTTTTATTTAAGGATCAATATAACCAAAAACTCTAAATTTGTACACCTATGCCACATTTACTCCAACCTAATATACTCATGCCACATTTATCTCAAACTAATTTGTATTACAAAAAACCTCAAACTGATACACTCTAATCACATTTACCCCAAATCAATATACATGCGTCATATTTATGCCAAATTATGGTAAATCTAGGATTCGAGGGGTAAATGTGACATGAGTGCACCGGTTTTAGATAAATGTGATACGGGTTTATTAGTTTGAGATTTTTTATAATATAAAAATTAATTTTGGATAGGTGTATTAATTTGGAGTTTTCAGTGGCATTAATCCTTAATTTTATTAGAATCCCACTTCAAATGCACCTTAAGTTTTCTTCAACACGAAATATCATAAACTTTCGCAACAAAAAAAGTAATGACGCGTGAATTCATATACATATTTTCTTATAATCTTCAAAATCTAAATTACATATGAAATTTCGATGGAAAAACTATTGGTTTGAAATATCTTAATAGTAATGTATGAAATCATCCAAAATTCCTTTCATAATTTTAGCGCTTCAAATTTCTCGAGAAGTTTAGGGGTCCAGAGAAGTTGCTTACAGCTTGCATGGACGACTTTGAGAGGTCGTCTATGACTTGCCGTCTCCTCTCCCGCTCCCTTCACACAGACCGACCGAATGTCTTCCGGTCTCCCCATGTGCACGAAAAGGAAGAAAAATCAGCACCACGAAGATCGTTCAATATCATGCCCCACGCGGGGAGAAAATGCTTGCAAGGAAAACCTACAAGTGATTTGAAAGTTGACCCGAATTGACCCATTTTAAAATAATGCAGATTGAACGAGTGAATGTCTATAAAATTGAGTTGTTCCCCTCCTTGAATATCTTCCAGTCTCCACATGCTCAAGAAAAGAAGAAAAACCAGTACCACAAAGATCGTTCAATATCCTGCCCCACACGTTAAAGAAATGCTTGCAAGGACAACCTATAAGGGATTTGAAAGTCGATCCAAATCGACCAATTTTAATATAACGCAGATTTAAGGAGTCAAAGTCTATAAAATTGAGTTGTTCCCCTGACTACAATTTTTACTGGGGAGGAACTAACCTTATCTTTTTCGGTGCTCTTCCAAGTCAATGCAGAAGTCCTTAAAGTTAAAATACGCGTTTGTAAGTCTTACATTAGAAAGATTCAATGTCAGCATGCAGCAACATGTTTCGGTCCTGCTGTACAACATTTTCTTAGATGCCTGGTCAAAGACGGGTTGTATGGGGGCGTTCATCGAAGAATTGCTACAGAAAAATACTTTCTCGAGAAAAGATTTTGCCATGCAACAAAAGAGCGTCCACGCCTCTCCCAAGGCTCCGCTAATTCTCACCGGTGTGCTCAAGGCTATGAAGGGAAAGGAATGGAAATTAATGCATCATATATGAATTAATCCAACATATAAACGTTTAAACATTATGAAAGTTTTACGAATTTTTCTTTTAAAAGCAGCTAAAATGCATGAGTCGGAAGATTTTGTTTAAACAAAAAGTATAAAAGGAAAATCAAACTAGACTGGCAAAGGAAATCTTAAGCCTCGATGCTGATTTGAATTAAGATGGAATGGAAGATGGAAATTACTAACACATCTGAACTAGGTACAAAAACAAATACTAATGTTCATCTGCTACACAAAATTCAAGACTCGAGAGTGATTCTGAGCATTATCGTGACTCAAAATTATTATAACATTACATGCATTGATGACTAGGAATCGCAATGTGATCCGAACTTGAGTTCATATAGTGGCGGCGGCGGTCGGACATGGAGGAACTGAAATTTCAGTTGTTCCATCCAACATCATCACCACGGATTTCATCGAAGGACGAAGAGCCGGCTCGTCCTGAATGCACCAGAGGCTCGCTTTCACCAGTTTCTCCAACAACCACTTATCGACTTCCTCGCCTAGGACCAACTTGTCCAGCTCTCCATCTCTGAAATGCCTGTATGCCCAGCTGGAAAGGACGATCGCCTCAGGAGTCGACGCGTTGACATCCATGTGCCTGTGACAGAATACGATCTCCAGGAGCATGATCCCATAGCTATAGACATCTGCCTTCACCGATATTGGGGTGCCCTTGTGCCATTCTGGCGCCATATAGCCTCTCGTCCCTCTGATGACTGTGAAGGTCCTGGTTTGATCCGGCATCAGGAGCTTTGCTAGCCCGAAATCGGAGATTTTGGCTGTCCAAAAGTCGTCCATCAGGATGTTTTGGGGCTTAATGTCACAGTGGATGATCGGAGCATCACACTCCTCATGTAAGTAAAGAATTCCCTTTGCGATCTCCAAGGCAATTCTCACTCTCTCATTCCAATCTGGAGACCTTTGGGATCGGAACAGAAGGTCTGCGAGGGAGCCGTTGCTCATAAACTCGTAGACGAGAAGCCTCTTGGTTCCTTCAGCACAGTAACCAAGCAACCGGACTAAATTCTTGTGATGAGTCCTTCCAATCACCCGCATTTCAGCACAGAACTCCCTCTCGCCTTCATTGATCACCTTCTCCAGTCTCTTGACAGCGATGATTCTTTTGCCTCTCGACAAACTTCCCTTGTAGACTGCTCCGAACGATCCCTTTCCCAACTCTTCCTTGAAACCATTAGTCGCCCTCTTGAGCTCTTTGTAGGAAAATGGCCTCAGGGCGAGCTCCTCTGACAAACCGATATCTCCCCTATCTAATAACTTTCTGTACTCGAGAAACCGCAACTTGAACGCAAAAAGACCAGAAATTGCAAGGGCAATGAATGAACACGTCACGAGGCCTAGGGTCACTACGAGGAGGAGAACCGTTGCGTCCCTAGTCCTTATTATGACCGTGGGCGGCTCCTCTGAAGTGTTATCTCCTGTTTGTTTTTTCTTTACACCCTCAAACCCCACCTTGAAGAATGCCGTTGATGATGTTTGTGGATCTCTCCTCGCATACTTCAGAGGAAGCGTTTGCTTCTTACAGTATCCATTTGAATCCAGGATTGCTACGTGGCAGTTGTAATCCTCCAAGCAGGACTTGCTGCAGTCATCCTCTTGCATTTTTACCTGGAAATATGGAGGGTCATCCCAAGTCATGTTCTCCATACGCACAATGTTGCAAGAGGAAGCGCTTCTTCCAGAATCTATACACCACTCTTCAGTGAAATTCCTCTCGCACCCGCGAGATGTCTGGTCCATATCGATGAAATCAGTTCCTGGTAGGCAATGACAAACGGGTTGATCATCGTCCAAAGTACAATAGCTGTTGAACCCACAAAAGCTCTTCACGCTGCATATATCGTCCAGTGCTGACCACTTGAGGGAGGTTTTGTACCCGTAAGAGCGGTTGAAACTATGAGAGTATAGTTGAAGAATTCCGTTCGAGTCCAACACTGCACGGTACATAATTGAATTGTTGAATGCCAAGGGGCCATCATTCAATACGTAATACACCATCGAATCTGTACTGTTGATGAGAAGCAATGCGCCTGTCGAATTTAGATGCAAATACAGATTCTGCTCACCCCACGTCTCGGAAGCCCAGTAAGCGTCCACTGATATGTTTGGAGTGTGAATGGGATAAAGCACAAGATTGCCATCGTACTGCATTTCAAGGCGAAATCGTCCGGTTGAGCGATTACTCTTAGACACGCTTGAAAACAACGCAGCCCCGCGAGACAGAGATTGGCCTCCCATTAATGTATCAGTAGGGAAACTAAAACTATCCCAAATGACACGGTGATCTTTATTGTAGAGTATAAAGTTCCCGGAATCATTCATGGCAGCGTAGGAAGCTGATTCACGTACAGAAGCAATCGGCTTACTGTTCTTAGAGTCAGTCCTCAGGAGGAGCTTACCATCCATTGTTAATTCGAGTTTGGCTGTGGATGGCACTGGTGGATCATCTCGGTTTGCGGTCCATGTGGTTGTGTTTTCTATCTCACCCATCATCCAAATTCCTACTGAGAATCCATTCCCGTTCTGGTAGAAACCGAAAGCAAAGAGGCCGGAAGGGGAAAGCCATGAGGTGGGGTGATTAGTGGGGGAGAGTGAAAAGCCTAATTTGATGATGTTGGGCTGTTCTTGGTCGCATGTTGCAGATCGAAAGTGCAGTAACAGTAGGAGAAATAAAGTATATTTGGAAGCCATGAGAGAAATCTGTGAGAGGTGGAGTTCAGTTTCTTTGGCTAACTAGGAGTTGCTTTTGAATGTTGAATGCTCACCAAGACTTGAGGGGTTCGGAGAAGTTGCTCACAACTTGCGTGGATGACTTTGTGAGGTCGTCTTGACTTGCCAAGTCTATGCCTTTTTGACTGGAAAAGTTGGAGTCGCTTGGAGTGAAAGATGGGGTACGTTTCCGGGACCATTTAACCCCACTAGACATAATGGATATGTTTGTAGTCAAAATGGCTAAGTACGATAAATCTTTTGCTGTATCATACCGAGAACCCTTTCGACTAACGTGGTAGCGAAATGTGAATAATTTTCAAGAGCAAGAACAGATTAATTAGGCACCGGCGACTCATGGAGAATGTGCATCCTGGGATGTAATACTTCACAATGGAAAATCTCCCATCATAAAGCTTCATTTGAACATCTGGAAGGGCTGGTTATTTTTCGTTCCATTCAAATTTCTATCTGTTGGGAACCTCAATAGTGTTGGAATTGTCTCAGCTGCTGTTTTCTGTCATGTTTTCCTCTGTTTTCCTCTTCTTCTTTTTTATTAAAAAAACAGCCAAGTTCATTTAATTATGCATTTAGTGTTTTTGCTATTTTCTAGGAAGTTAATAGCACGTTTGTGTGCAGTTATGTGTTGCACGTATGTGAGCAGTTTTTGCTTTGTATTTAATTGTGGTACTCGACAGTTTTTTTCTTAAGCACAAGACGTATGAAGTGATATGGCTAGTATAAGCACCTAGAGGGGGTGAATAGGTGTAAAAATAATTTCTTGAGATATGAAAGCAATACTAGGCAGACAATAGAAAGGAAGCTCTCATTTAGTTAATGAAACGAACTATGATCAGAGTAAAACAGAGAGTAGGGAAGAGAAAATTGAACACAAGTTTATAGTGGTTCGGCTTATTCAAAGCCTACGTCCACTCTTCTGCACTGACAGCTCACTGGCTGGATTTCACTATGAACAAAAGAGATGTTACAGCAATGCTTTCCCTTGATTCCACAGTGTAGATGTTCTATCACACTTCCTCAAGGTATCTCGAAATATAGACTCTCTTTTGCGTACAAGATTTCACTCAGTAAATGAATTGACTACGAATCAAGGAGCTTCAGACTTTGGAATTCTTCTATTGTGCACACTCTCGAACAACTGGAACGTCTTCCTTTTATACTCCTTTATGCCATCATACTCGTTGGCACTTACCAAATGAATTCTTCAAATCTTCCCGTTGGACAGAATCAATTAGGAAGATCATTCGAGCTATTAAAGGAACATGTCGATAGCCCATCAATCATGCTCGCCCATACAATCGGGATCTTGGTTTCCATAAGTAGAACCTTCCAAGAATACTTTGCCAATCATCGGATCCTTAATCAATCTTGATTCATATAAAGGAATTCGTTATGTCATATCCAGCCAAGAGATCTTCTTCCAATCGATAAGGCTAAACCCTTAATGAAGCACTCCAGTTCCGATAGCCTTTCTTCAACGGATTAGAAACTGTCACCGAGAATAAACTTTAAGTCTTGAGTCCGGCTGTCCCGGAAGTCTTCGACTTTGAATAGTAGAGTCTGCAAATCTTCAAACTAGACTAATGAAACGTTTTGTCGCATTCAAAATATTTCAAAGATTTCTCCAACAATCTCCCCCTTTTTATGGTGACAAAAATTTCCTGCGATTTGAATAACTTTGACCCGCAAAACATTACTCAAGCAATATGGATATCTCATAAAGATTAATGACTTAATAATAACACTAAAATCTGCAACCACAGAAAATAGGTTAGTCTTGCATGTAAAGCCATTCATAAGATATCAATAATACTTAATATAAAAGCAGTAGTCAAATCCAAATCCACACCACATTCAATCCTTATCCGACACACAATTCAAACAAACTAAAAATTCAAACAAGTTAAGTTCAAAGTTTTCAAAGCTTGCATCTCTCCCCATTTTTGTCATCATAAAAAAGGTTGGGATGGAATAGAATGAAGTCAAATTTGCTTGGGAACGCGAACAAGCTGGAAATCTCCCATAGACTCGAACGATGCCTTCCAGCTTTTTCAAGTCTTCCTTTAGATGAGCCACCTCTTCTCCTTTAGCATTGGCTTGAATTTGAGTAGAAAGGGCTTGAATCTGATCAAACAGGGAAACGGAAGAAACTTGTCCAGCATTCTTCAAGTTCTTGAACCTCGTACTCCAAAGCATATATCCGACTCGCATTTCCAAGAGAACATCAAGAATTCTGCGAAAATCTGCTGTATTATCGGTCCTACGTACTAGCTTCGCACGTCTGATGGAGTAAAGGCAGACGATGGTATATCAGCATAATCACGCAGATTTGGTGATGAAGCATCATGACCCTCCTCAGGAAATTGAAAGGTACAAATGTCTTCTGGATCTGCTGGAGAATAGCTGACTCCTTCATTGGTAACAGGATAGGAGGTCGTTCCTCTTGCTCCTTATCTCCCCTCGTTTCCATGGCTTCAAGTGGAGAAGAGTGTTTTTCATGCTCTTCTTCCTCTTGATTTGCTCTCTCTTCTTTTTCTTCTTCAAACCTTTCCTCCTCTCGCTTTTTCTTCAGCTTCTCTCTCCTCTTCTTCTTTTTCCTCTGCTTCTCTCTGTTCTTCTTCTCTTTCTTCTACTTCTCTCTCTTCTTCTTCTCTCTTCTTCTTCTTCTTTCTCTTCTTCTCCTTTCTCTTCTTCTTTCTCCTGTCTTTCTCTCTCCTCTGCTTCTTTCTCTTGTCGTTCCATTGATTCCGGAACAGAACGACTTAGCTTCTTCAATGCTATAGCAGAAATGGTGAGGTCATCCTCATCATCTTCATCTTCAATTATGAGAGCTCTTCTCTTTTTGGATGGAGCAACCATGGGCTCCTTCCCTTTTCTTTTCGCTGCAAAGGAGACTTGATGAGTTTTGACAGGGTTTTCTCCTTAAATTTCTCTAACGCCTTGTCAAGTTCTTTCGACGCATTTTCAACACCATTTTCAATCCTACCACCATTTTGTCACACGGTCGAACACAGAAAATTTGTGGAGGCTGAATATTCAAATGTCTGAATATCTTTGACACAAGACCTGCATAAGGAAGTTGTCCATTGTCCTTCACCATTGCTCTATACATGTGGAACATAATGATGTGAGGAAGAGAAAAAAATTTCCCAACATTGATGGCGTACATCAACTTTGTCTCTGAGTTTGAAACATCAGTCTTGGAAGTTGATTTCGGTCTGAGGCAATTGATCACAATCTTGTGAAGTAGAATGTTGTTCGCATGCATCCTTGAGTAGGAAATCCTTTCCTCTGTCCTTCTGTCTTTAACAAGTTCCAATGTTGCACGAGCAATAGAGACATTTATGGGTTGATAGCTTCCTCTCTCAACCCCAATCACACCCGCCAGCATATCCACATCAACCACAAAGTCCTGATCTCGGACAC
Source organism: Eucalyptus viminalis (assembly GCA_014182385.1). Classification (NCBI taxonomy): domain Eukaryota; kingdom Viridiplantae; phylum Streptophyta; class Magnoliopsida; order Myrtales; family Myrtaceae; genus Eucalyptus; species Eucalyptus viminalis. Next base: position 64,154,687 of record CM024533.1, on the reverse strand, counting down.
TAAAACATATTCTATTCGCATCCAAGAAACTAAGATTTGAATAGAAATATGCAATTAATTGAGCATAACCCTCTGTGGTGTCAGAACAGAACTGTTCTAGTTGAAGTAAACTGAACTTTTCCCTTAAGTTCACATTCACAGCATCCAGGAAATCAAAATCCACACCCCTAGGGTTTATCACCCCACGTTTCAACAATTTGGAGTATAGATCCTTCTGTTCCTTCGATCTAAACAGATCTGACCTTCTTCCTCGAATTTCCATTGCAACCCATTCTCGGTTGAAATTGGCTGTACAGTTTGTCATCATCATTTCCATCTGTCGGATTAAATCCCCAACACGCGGATCACTTGGGATATTTGCAAGGGCTTCTTCTGCCATCCCCCTAGGAGCAATTCCCAAATCTTCCATTTTTTTGCAAAAAGATGTACTCATTCCCATATCCCTTGTCCTTAAGAAACTCACCAACGTAGTTCAAAGGAGTACCAATACTCTTTAAAGCACGGTAAAGCTTATAAATAAAGTTGGGCTTTTGAACTCTTACAGGATCGGCGTCTTCAACGATTTCTTCCTCTTGTTGATGACCTACACCTTGTAGACTAGTTGGTGGAGTATGACGCTGTTGAGAATGTTGCAGGCTCTATTGCTGACTTGGTGAATCCTCTTCCCCGGTGAGATCAAAGTGAGTAGGCCCCTCACTCATTCGCCGTGGTCCCCTACTTGCAATCCTCGAAGAATTTCTTGAAGACGACATCTTTCTTTGTCTTTGAAAGATTTTTTGCTTGACTTTCCCAAGAAAAGTGACAACTTTTTCGAAGATTAAACAAGGGAGGAAGACAGGAATGGAAGATCGATGCTTTTTAGGGTTTTGGAGTTAAGCGAAGAGAAACCGATTGTATATAGCCTAGTTGAAAGATAAAATACCAAACGTCATAAAGAAAGTGAAAAGATGCATTTTTTAATAATAACTGCCTTTTTCAAAAACAAATAACTGCCATTAAATTTTTTTGAAAAGGTAAAATTGCACTTTTCACAGAAATTGAAGATAGCATAAATCAATTATAAATGATCGTACCTTTCAGAGATTTAAAAGAGAATAACTTACAGTCAAGACCCATGATTGTGAGAGTCTGAGAGTCTGAGAGTCTCTAGACTTTAACTTCTTCAAGCTTCAAGATGTTGAGTTTGGAACGGATGATTTCAAATTGAGTTTTCTCCAAAGGCTTTGTAAATATATCCGCCAGTTGGTTCTTCGTGTCAACAAACTGAATCGAAACTTCTCCATTTTGAACATGATCTCTAATGAAGTAATGTTGAATCTCTATATGCTTTGCTCTTGAGTGAAGAATTGGATTTTTGGTAAAATTGATTGCACTGGTGTTGTCACAGTTAATCTCCGTGCATGAATCTTCAATTCCAAAGTCTCTTAGCTGTTGCTTTATCCACAAAATTTGTGAACAACAACTTCCGAGAGCTACATACTCTGCTTCTGCTGTAGAGAGCTATTGTGCTTTGCTTTCTTGAAAACCAAGATACTGTCCTGTTTCCAAGTAACTGACAGGTACCCGAGGTGCTCTTTCTATCAACTCTACAACCGGCTAGATCTGCGTCTGAGTATCCAAGAAGAGTAAAGTCTCCCTTTTTGGGATACCATAGGCCAATACTTGAAGTTGAAGCAATGTATTTGATAATACGCTTTGCAGCACTTAGATGAGATTCTTTAGGATTTGCTTGAAATCTAGCACAAATGCAAACACTAAACAAAATGTCGTCTAGAAGCAATAAGATAAAGAAGTGAACCGATGATACTCCCGTATAGCTTCGGTCAACTTTCTTTCCTCCTTCATCTTTGTCTATCTTCAAGGAACTTGACATTGGTATATCAATCTTTTGCAATTTTCCAGTCAAACTTTTGACAAGATCATTAGCATATTTTTCTTGATGAATAAAAGTCCCTTCCTTCAATTGTTTCACTTGAAGTCCAAGAAAGAAGGTTAGCTCTCCCATTATGCTCATTTCAAATTCATCCTGCATAGACTTAGAGAATTTCTTGCACAAACTTTCATTAGAGGATCCAAAAATAATATCATCAACATATATTTGAACAAGCAAAAACTTTTGCTTTCTCTTTTGATAAACAAGGTAGTGTCTACTTTACCTTTGACAAAACCATTTTGTATTAAAAACTTACTTAGCCTCGTCGTACCAAGCTCGAGGTGCTTGCTTTAAACCATACAAGCCCTTTTTCGGTCCGAATACCGAGTCCGGCTTTTTGGGTCTTCAAACCCAGGTGGTTGTTCCACATAGACTTCCTCATGGATAAATCCATTTAGGAAAGCACTTTTGACGTCCATTTGGAATAACCTGAAATTCTTATAACAAGCAAAAGCAAGTAATAATCGAATTGCTTCTAACCTTGCTACTGGTGCGTAAGTTTCATCATAGTCTATCCCTTCTTCTTGCGTATATCCCTTGGCCACGAGTCTTGCTTTGTTTCTTACAACTTTTCCTTTCTCATTCATCTTGTTCCTGAAAACCCATTTAGCTCCAATAATAGATTTACCTTTTGGTTTAGGAGTCAATTCCCAGACATCATTAATGCTGAATTGTCTGAGTTCTTCTTGCATAGCTTCAATCCAGCTTTCATCATATAAAGCTTCCTCTATGCTTTTGGTTTTTATTTCAGAAATAAGAGCCACAAAGACTAGACTCTTCGCGCCTTTTGGATCTTGTGCGAATTCCTTCATTAATGTCACCAATAATGAGATCTTTGGAATGACCGGACTTATGCTTTCGCTGCTGGTTGATTTGTCAAGATGATGATCACTTCCTTCATTTGAATCTTCAATAACCACTTGTTGCTAGTCTTTCGAAGTCCGAGTTGCTTCTTGAGATTTAGACTTTGTAGAGTCTCGGAACAGTTCCGATTCTTCAAGATGAGTCTCGAATGGATTCATTTTGCCTAGAATCCTGGAATTTGATATTCATTGATTCCTCCACGGATTGACTCTTCTTGTTATAGACTTTGTAGGCTTTGCTTGAGGTAGAATATCCAAGGAAGATGCCTTCGTCTGATTTTTCTTCAAACTTACCAACTCAATCATTTGCATTTTTCAATATAAAGCATTATGAAAATATGAAACAATAGGCTCCTTTCCTTTGAATAATTCATAAGGGGTTTTTTCCTGAATAGGCCTTAGAAAAACTATATTGATAATATAACATGCTATTGAAACAGCTTCAGCCCAAAATCGTGAAGAGATGTTACTTTCAATTGAAAGAGTTCTAGCCATTTCTTGAAAAGATCTATTCTTTCTTTCCACAACTCCATTTTGCTCTGGAGTATATGGAGAGGAGAACACATGCTGAAAACCAGATTCATCACAGATTTTTGTAAAATCTTGATTTTCAAATTCACCTCCATGGTCTGTTCCTATACTTGAGATAGTATACCCTTTTTTTTTCATTTTGAACCTTTTAGCAAACTTTTCAAAATAAGAGAAGGTTTCAAACTTACTTGCCAGAAATATACCCAAGTAAATCGAGAGTAGTCATCCACAATTACTAGGCAATATTTCTTACCTCCAATGCTTTGAGTTCTGGTTGGTCCAAAGAGATCCATATGCAGAAGCTGCAGTACATGATTAGTGGAAACTTGATTTATTGGTTTAAAGGAATTTCCTACCTGCTTTCCCAATACGCATGGTGTGCATAGATCAGACTTTTGGTAAGATAAATTGGGTAGACCACGAACAAGCTTCTTTGATGAAATTTTGGTTATCTGCTTCATATTGATGTGCCCAAACTTTCTATGCCATAAGCTTGCTTCGTCTTGAATTGAGATTAGACATTGCGATTCTTCTGGTTTCACATCCAAGAGGTAGATATTTCCATGTCTTTGACCCATAAACGACTGAGTAGAATCTTTACTGGTTCCTAAACATATTCCCTCTTGAAAATTGATTTTGAAACCAGTATCACACAACTGACTGATACCGAGCAGATTGTAGTTAAGTCATTCCACTAGAGAAACGTTGCTTATTGTGAGGTTTCCAATCTTTACGCTCCAAATCCCACAATTCTTCCTTTGTTGTTTCCTCCAAAAGAGACTTTTCCACCATTTACTTGAACGAGCTTTATGACGCAATTTGAATCTTCATGTCATATGTCTTGAGCATCCACTATCTAGATACCATTTTACCTTTTTCTTGATAGTGACCTACATTTAAAGAAGAGACTCAAGCTTTCTTTGGTACCCATATTTTCTTGGGTCCATTGGTGTTAGTATGATATGCGGTATTTGCCCATACTTTCTTAACAGGTTTCCAGACCATAGGACACTCTTTTTCAAAATGATCTCGCACTATTGCACTTTGAACATCTGAGAGCATTTCGACCTACTAGTTTTACAAAACCCTTTTTGAAATGATTTTTGTAAGCATCTCTTGTAGGTCTTTGCTTAATTCTTTCCTTCACTTTAGGAAAATCAATTAAAGGAATTGTTTCTTCTGTCATTCCTAAACCAGATTTATTGAAATAAGGTCTTTGTGCTGAAAGAATCTTATCAAGTTTCTCGATCCCAATGAATATCTTTTTGAAACATTTGACAAGTCATATTTTAAAAATGCATTTTCTTTTAAAAGATTGTCTTCACTTTCTTTAAGAGTGGAAACATTCATGTCTAAACATTTCAACTTTTCTTTCAAAACATTTTCCTATTGTTTTAGTGTAGAGTTTTCCTTTTTAAGTTCGAAATCCTTTTAAGAGAAGTCTTAAGACTAAAACACAGCTCATCAATGTATTTAGAAACTTTAACAGGAATTTTAAAGTTACTTACCTCAAATTCACTGTCTCGAGTCCGAGTCCTGTTTCGAGTTTGAGTCTCGAATCTGATTGTGCCATCGACATATATTGGCATAATCATCATCACTTTCTTCACACTCGTGTCACTCCGTGTTTCGCTTTAAGAGCTTTTCGATACTTTTCAGCTTTTCCTTTCTTCTTTCTCAAAAGGGGACAGCTTGGGTCTCGATGTGTCCATTTTTTTCTTGCATTCAAAGCGCATAACATCTTTGTTTGATTCATCATCATCAATAGACTTGGTCTGTTGCTTTTGAAAATTCTGTTTCTTTGGATTGAATCTTCTTCCTTTTATGTTCAGCTTTCTGAATCTTCTTATCATAAGAGTAAGCTCCTCATCGTCCATATCGTCTTCAGAATCCGTGACATCGAATCATCATTGATTTTAATGCAATGGATTTCTTACCTTTAGGATCTTCATCTTCATTGATTCGCTCCACTTCATAAGACTGAAGAGTTCCAACCAACTTATCGACAGATTGGTATGATTCTTTGTGTCTCTCTTATTGAGGTCTTTATATGATTCCAATCCTTGGAGAGTCCACACAAGAGCTTGTTTACCTTCATGGGATCAGAAATTGGTTGACCTTGATTTTCAAGACTATTCACGATTTTTGTAAAACGACTAAACACGTCAGTTATAGATTCTCTTGATTTCATTTTGAAGGCTTCGTATTGACCGAGGAGAATGTTAATTCTGGTCTCCTTCACTCGATCTGTTCCTTCATAGGTGATATGTAATCTATCCCACTTCTTTTGCTGTAACACAAGAAGATATTATGTTATATTCAGTAGGTGACAAAGCACAATATAAAGAATAAATTGCTTTTGCATCAAGAGCTTGTCTCTTGATTATCTCTTCCCGAGTCATTTCTCTTGACTCAATAGTTTATTTTCCTCTCTCTCGAGATAGATGCAGCTTTAGGAGTGATTTATTTTTCTACAACGTCCCATTCCAGAGGATCCTTTGATCGTAGGAACGCTTTCATCTTGTTTTTCTAGATGTTGTAATCCTTTCCATCAAAGTAAGGTGGTCTGGTATTGCTTTGCCCTTCCACTAGCCTTGGAGCTAGCATACTAGCCATGGATCTTTAACTCTGAAGTAAAACACTTCAAACAAAGTGAGTATACAGGCTCTTATACCAATTGATATGGCTAGTATAAGCACCTAGAGGGGGGTGAATAGGTGTAAAAATAATTTCTTGAGATATGAAAGCAATACTAGGCAGACAATAGAAAGAAAGCTCTCCTTTAGTTAATGAAACGAACTATGATAAGAGTAAAACATAGAGTAGGGAAGAGAAGATTGAACACAAGGTTTATAATGGTTCGGCTTATTTAAAGCCTACGTCCACTCTTATGCACTGACAGCCCACTGGCTGGATTTCACTATGAACAAAAGAGATGTTACAGCAATGCTTTCCCTTGATTCCACAGTGTAGATGTTCTATCACACTTCATCAAGGTATCTCGAAATATAGACTCTCTTTTGCATACAAGATTTCACTTGGTAAATGAATTGACTATGAATCAAGGAGCTTCAGACTTTGGAATTTTTCTATTGTGCACACTCTCGAACAACTGGAACGTCTTCCTTTTATACTCATTTATGCCATCATACCCATTGGCACTTACCAAAGGAATTCTTCCAATCTTCCCGTTGGACAGAATCAATTAGGAAGATCATTTGAGCTATTAAAGGAACATGTCGATAGCCCATCAATCATGCTCGACCATACAATCAGGATCTTGGTTTCCATAAGTAGAACCTTTCAAGAATACTTTGCCAATCATCGGATCCTTAATCAATCTTGATTCGAATAAAGGAATCCGTTATGTCATATCCAGCCAAGATATCTTCTCCAGTCGATAAGGCTAAACCCTTAATGAAGCACTCAGTTCTCGATAGCCTTTCTTCAACAGATTAGAAACTATCACTGAGAATAAACTTTAAGTCTTGAGTCTGGCAGTCCGGAAGTCTTCAGACTTTGAATAGTAGAGTCTGCAAATCTTCAGACTAGATTGATAGAAACGTTTTGTCAGCTTCAAAATATTCTAGAAAGATTTCTCCAACATGAAGTGCTATGCTCTATTTTTTTATCTTTTCTCTCTCTCAAACAACATAAATTTTTCTATTTTGATTGTTGCTTTATGAGCTTTAACATTGGTATCAGAGCGTTTGGGGGATCTTAAGGGACTGTGAAGTGAGGGTAAGTGAGTGAAAATTGCTTCTAATCTGCAAAGAAAAAGCTGATGAAGGTAGGATCGAGCGGATTCTCTGCAATGGCTACTCCAGTCTTTACTGGGGAAAATTATCAGGCTTGGGTTGTCAAGATGACGGCATTCTTGGAGGGTCATGATTTATGGGAGGCTGTGGAGAATGATTATGAGGTTGCTCCACTTCCAGACAATCCGACCTTGAATTAGATAAAGTACCATAAAGAGAGAATCATAAGGAAGGCCAAGGCAAAGTCTTGCATGTATGCTGTTGTTTCACCCACTATCTTCACAAGGATCATGAGATGTGATTCTGCAAAGGCAATATGGGATTTCTTAAAGGATGAATACGAGGGAGATGAGAAGATAAGAGGCATGAAGGTGTTGAATCTCTTGAGGGAGTTTGAGAGACAAAGATATGAAGGATTCAGAGTTAGTGAAGGAGTACTTTGATTTGTTGGTTGGGATAGCTGAAAAAATCAGAGTTTTAGGGACCGACTTGAAGGATGAAAGGCTTGTTCGAAGATCCCGGTGTCTCTTCCGTGAGAAGTTCGAAGCCACCATAGCGTCTCTGGAAAATACAAGAGACTTACCTGATATAAAGCTTGCAGAATTGTTAAATGCTCCGCAGGCATAGGAGCACAGAAGACTGATGAGAAGAGAAGAGTTTGTAAAGGGTGCGCTACAAGCTAGAGTGAAATCAAATGATGGAGGCAAAGGGAAGAAATGGATTCAGCCTAGAGAAAATGCTGGTGACTCCAAGTTTGTAGTAAAAGGAAGAAATTCTGGTGGGTCTAGCAAATGGAAGAAGAACAAAAAGCCTTGTCAATACTGCGGTGGAACTAATCATCAATTTTTTAGATGTTGGAGAAAGCCTAATGCTAGGTGCAGAAGATGTCACAAGTTGGGTCACATGGAAGCCATTTGCAAAGAGAAAAATTACCAACAAGCAGGAGAAGCCCAGGTAGCAGTGAATGAAACTAAGGAAGAGCACTTGTTTATAGCTTCTTTTTCATAATCTTCTGTTGGGAATGATGCATGGCTGGTGGATAGTGGCTGTACCAATCATATGACTAGCAATTCGAAGTTGTTTAGGAGTCTAGACAGGTTAGTCAGATCCAGAGTCAGAATTGACAACGGACAGTATATCGAAGTGTAAGGGAAGGGTACAGTGGCTATTAAAGGAAATCGAGGTGAAGCTGATCGGATATTCTTTTTGTACCAAATATTGACCATAATCTGTTGTGTTGGTCAATTAGTTGAGAAGGGCTATAAAGTGAAGTTCGAAGGGAAGGAATATCTTATTAATAATGCAGATAGCAAAGAAGTGCTAAGAATCCCAATGAAGGACAAGAGTTTCATGTTCAAGCCACAAGAAATGCAACAAATGGCTTTAAAGTGCAAAGAAGAAAATGCAGAGATATGGCATAAAAGACTTGGGCATGTTCACAGGAAGAGCATGTCGTTTATGCAGAGAAATAGCTTGCGATGACTTGCCAAATTTGGATGAGGAATTTCCACAAAGCTGCAGAACTTGTCTTCTTGGCAAGCAAGCCAGATTTCCTTTCAAAGGAGGAGGCCGGAGAGCATATGAGAAGCTGCAATTAGTCCACACAGATCTATGTGGACCTATGTCTAAGTCTTCTATCAATGGTAGCAGGTATTTCATTACCTTCACTGATGATATGACTAGGATGAGTTGGATTTATTTTCTGCGAGCTAAGTCTGAAGTTGCTAATGTGTTTGTGAAGTTTAAAGCCTTAGTTGAGAATCAGAGTGGGAAGAAAATTAAAATGCTCAGGTTCTGAGTATACTGCTCATAAGTTTAAGTTGAATTGTGAGCAAGCAGGAATTGTGCAACAGTTAACTGCTCCCTATTCACCTCAACATAATGGGGTCAGTGAGAGGAAAAACAGAAGCATTATGGAGATGGCTAGATGTATGATGCAGGAGAAGATGTTGCCTAAGAAGTTCTCGGGCCGAGGCAACAATACCGCAGTTGTTCCTATTGAACGATTGCCCACAAAGGCCTTAGAGAGGTCAACACCTTTTGAAGTCTAGTATGGTGTTAAACCTTTTGTGAAGAATTTGAAGGTTTTTGGGTGTTTGTGTTATACTCATGTTCCTCAGGTCAAAAGGGACAAGTTGGATAAAAGAGCCGAGCTTGGAATCTTCATTGGGTATAGTCTTCTAATCAAAGGCTTACATAATTTTTCACCCTATGACAAGGAAGGTGATTGTAAGCAAAGATGTTGTTTTTCTAGAGGAAGATGAGTAGAATTGGATGGAAAGAAAGAGTGCAGAACAGCAGTACTCAAAAACAACCCGCAATGATGTAGAGGTTGATGAAGTTATAGATGGATTAGAAGACAAGATGGATGATTTACCAAAGAGAGGCACAAGGTCACTTGCTGAAATCTATGAAAGAAGCAATGTGGCAATGCTCGAACCATCTAACTTTGTGGAAGCTAAGGAGAATTAGAGGTGGATTGCAGCAATGCAGAGGAGATTGCAATGATCCGTAAAACCACACATGGGAGCTTGTTGACAGACCATCTGATAAGAATGTGATTGGGCTTAAGTGGGTGTTTAGAACAAAACTTAATCCTGATGGTTTTGTTAATAAACACAAAGCTAGACTAGTGGTGAAAGGTTATGCACAAATATGGGGAGTAGACTATTCTGAAACATTTGCTCATGTTGCACGACTTGATACAATAAGGCTACTGTTAGCTATTGCAGCAGAGAAGGGGTGGCATATATTTCAGTTAGATGTCAAGTCTGCATTCCTGAATGGAGAGCTTGAGGAGGAGATTTTTGTTGAACAACCTGAAGGCTTCAGTATCAAAGGCCAAGAAGAGAGTGTATACAGGTTGAGGAAAGCTCTATATGGACTGAAGCAGGCTCCAAGAGCTTGGTATGGAAAGATAGATCGATATTTGCAAGATTTTGGCTTTGTAAAAAGTTTAAGTGAGTTCACTCTTTATGTCAAGAAGGTGAATCACAATGTTGTAATTGATAGAGAAGGTGAAGCAAGATCTATTTGCGGTTTTTGAGATGTCAGACTTGGGAAAGATGGCTTATTTTTTGGGTCTAGAAGTCTCTGTCAGAAAAAATACATGAAGGAAATTCTAAAGAAGTTTCAGATGGAAGATTGTCGAAGTATAAGCACTCCTATGGCTGCTAAAGAGAAGCTGCAGAAGAATGATGGAACAGATGCAGTAGATGCTTCTATGTATAGAAGTCTGATTGGGTGTCTCATGTATCTTATAGCAACCAGACCAGATATTCTATTTGATGTGAGTGTTTTATCCAGGTTTATGAGTAATCCTAGTCAGTTACATTTGACTGCAGCAAAAAGGGTCTTGAGATATCTCAAAGGAACGTTGTTTTTTGCTGTGAAGTTTAAGAAAGGTCAGAAATTTAATTTGCAAGGATTTTCTGATAGTGACTTGGCTGGTTTAGTAGATGACATGAAGAGTACGTCCTGGATATTGTTTCAGTTTTGGTTCTGCTTGTTTCTCCTAGTGTTCTAAAAAACAAGAGATTGTAGCTCAGTCTACTACAGAGGTTGAGTTTATAGCAGCTACTACAGCTGCAAATCAAGCTTTGTGGCTGAAGAAGATAATGAAGGATTTGTGGTTGAATTCCAGTTATTGTATCGAAGTCAATGTGGACAATCAGGTTGCTCTAGCAATATCACGGAATCCAGTTTCCCATGGCAAAACCAAGCATTTCAAAGTCAAATTTTTCTTTCTGCGTGAGGTGCAACAAAGTGGCGAAGTTAAGTTGGTCTATTGCAGATCTGAAAATCAGCTTGCAGATATGTTCACAAAACCACTTCAGGCTGGAAAATTTAAGCTGTTAAGAGAGAAAATAGGAATCTGCAGCAGCAACTGATCCAAGGAGGAGTTTGTTGGAATTGTCTCAACTGCTGTTTTCTATCATGTTTTCCTCTGTTTTCCTCTGTTTTTTTAATTAAAAAACAGCCAAGTTCATTTAGTTATGCATTTAGTGTTGTTGCTATTTTCTAGGAAGTTAATAGCACATTTGTGTGCAGTTATGTGTTGCACGTATGTGAGCAGTTTTTGCTTTGTATTTGGTTGTGATACTCAACAGTTTTTTTCTTAATCACAAGACATATGAAGTGCTATGCTTTGTTTTTTTTTTTTTTTTTTATCTTTTCTCTCTCTCAAACAACAAAATTTTTAGGTGATCGGTTCCCGTTCGGTCCGGTTCCACCTTGGAACCGGGAACCGGACCGAGAGCACCGGTTCCCAAAATTGCAAACCGTGGACCGGACCGTTGGTCCTAGGACTGAACTGGACCGACCATCGGTTCCGGTCCGGTCCGGTCCGGTCCAACAAAATCGGCTCTACTTTTGCACTAAAGAGTGACTGCGCTCCGACCGATCAATCCACCTCGGTTCTCGAGCAATTCAACAAAACTAATCACACATTTTCCACGTGCAAAATATTCAAATGTGAAACCATGAAAGACGTGAATAATTTGGCTAAAAGTTATGCATGGCTTAGATTTTATAGACAATCTCTGCTCTTTAAATATTTAGTCAATGTGGGACTCTTGGAGGCTTGAAGTGCCTTACGGGTCTCTTGGAACCTTAGTCCCACATCAAGTAGAAGATGAAACTGATAGAAAATGAGAAAGAAAATTGACAAAAACTGAGAAGGAATTGGAGGAATTTTCTGTATTGTGTATTGTTGTATTTGTACATGTATTACACACCTATTAATAATACAAGAAAAGAGTACGATAAGAAAGAATATACAAAATATGTTGTTTCCTATACTACTGTCCTAATATCCAATCTCATGGATTCATAGAATCAATTAACCGTATTTAGATAATTAGAATAAAAAAACAAATCATATTTCCAACAAAAACTAACAAGGAGATTTTTTTCTATAAATAAAAGAGTAATAAAAATAGTTTTAATGGTCTCTTGGCCACATAAGATGATGCTACCTCAAATTGCAATTTTAGTTGCAATAAGTTATCATGTTTATATATTTTATTAATTCTATGTATATAAATTATATATAAAAATTTTGTTTTGTCCGGTCGGACCGACCGCCACCGGTTCCAAGATTAGGAACCGGAACCGGATCGCTGACTGTGGGAACCGCCAAAACCGGCCGGTTCGGTCCGGTCCGGCCGGTTCTCGGTTCGGGCGGTTCCCGTTGCACACCCCTAGAAATTTTTCTGTTTTGATTGTTGCTTTATGAGCTTTAACAAATAGTTATCACCAACTTTGCTCGAATTCGAGTCCTAAAGGTTAGCTAAGCTTCACATCTCTTCACAAAAGCATCAGATTATAACTGGTAACTTCTGTCCTCTGCAGATCGAGTCTGGCAAAAGGAATTCTGCTTTTACATGGCGAAGCCTTGGCATTGCTCTGTTATCTGTTCATTTACTGGCATTTTTCCCAATGCTGAAGTTTCTTTGTAGCATGCTAAGGACTCAAAACCGTATGGAGATATTTTATTCGACCTTGAGTCAGAAAACAACAGTATTCTCATGAAAAAAGGGAAACGAAACTCTCATACCTAATGAGAGGTCTGGAGGCTTCGGCTACAAAGATGCCTACTAAGTTACATTTACGAGATGTAGTTGCAGACATGTGACCTATTTATTCTTGACAGAAGAACAGATGCAAGGAGTACATGGCTGGAAATGGTTTACTAAGTCTCATGAATGTGACCTGTCACAGTGAATATTTGTGGATGCTCTACAAGTTACTGAGAAGCACCAAACAAAGTTGAAAATCGTCCTTTGAGTGAGGTGCAATGAAGTTATCATATGATGAGTCACGCAAGTTAAGATGAACAGGAAGATGGGGTTGGGCATGGTGGGCGTGGCACATCCATAATACCTTCCAGCATCAATATCACATCCTTGATTGAAGAGCGAATCTCCGAATCATCTTGCACGCAAAGGAGCCCAATTTGCACCATTCTTTCGACGCTTTTCATGTCTACTTGTTCATCTTTTATGAGCTTGGGAAGCTATCCGGTGATGTAGCAGTTGTAGACCCACGAGCAAAGCAGCACCTCATCTGCTGACGAGACGTCGACCACCATGTTGCTCCTGCAGCACACTATTTCCAGCAACACAACTCCGTAGCTGTAAATATCGGCCTTTGTCGATACCATGGCGCTCCTCTGCAGTTCTGGGGCCACATAGCCTCTTGTACCTCTGACTTCAGTTTTGGTACCAGTTTGATTTGGCATTAAGAGCTTCGCTAGGCCAAAATCCGAGATTTTTGTGGTCTGAGATTCATCCATGAGGATATTTTGCGTCGTGATGTCGTGGTGAATTATTTGGAGCTCACACTCTTCATGCAAATATAGGATTCCGCTTGCTACTTCCAACGCAATTCTCACTCTTTCACTCCAAGGAGGCCGCCTTTCAACATCAAACAGGAGATCTGCGAGTGATCCGTTTTCCATATATTCGAATACAAGAAGCTTCTTCGAGCTCTCCATGCAAAAGCCGAGCAATTGGACTATATTTTTGTGGTGAGTATGACCGATTGCAGCCATTTCAGCCTGGAACTCTTTCTCTCCTCGTTCGGTGGCTCTCTCTAATCTCTTTACCGCTACACGCTTGCTGCCATCGGACACTGTCCCTTTGTACACCGCCCCAAGAGAGCCCTTACGGATCGCTTCCGTGAACCCACTGGTAGCTTCTTCAAGCTCCTTATATGAGAAGGATTGCAGCGTGAACTCTCGTGCTGGACCCAAAGTAGAATCTATTGACAGCCTCGCGTACTTATGAACTCGGTATCGATACAACAAGAAACTAAACGCATCTATCAAGGAGCAGAAAATTGTAATAGGACCCAAGCTGACCCCGACAATCAAAACAAGTGTATTCTTCTTCTCTGTCAGAATTTGCTGCCTAGTTGGGACCGGTGCCTTTTGATAAGCAACGGGGGGGCTGGCAAGAGTATCTTTACTAACAGCGTGGAGGAATCATTCCCAGTTGCTTTCCCATAGACGATAGGTAGCTTCATCTTGCTGCACAATCCGTCTCGATGCAGAGCGACATCACAATTGCAGTCTTCCAGGCATGAGCTCTTGCACTCGCGGATGGGAAGTGGTAGTATCAAATAAGGATGACTCCCGACTTCTAGCCTCGGCAGTGGGGTGATACTGAAGTAATATTAGCGTCTTCCACACCACAGTGCTGTTCGTAGCTGGAGTTCCTCTGGCAACCCAAAAATCTCTTGCTTTCATTGATGAAAGCAAAACCAGGAAAGCGATCACACCATGCCCCGTCGCTGCTGCCTCTGCAGTAACTGTTATATCCACAGAAGCCTTTAACATCACATTGGTTCTCTGGTGCGGACCACCGAACGGACACTACTGAGCTTGAGAAGTCGCCTTTCAAGAACCAGTGTAAATAGAGCCTGAATATCCCATCGTCATCGAATGTTGCGCGATGAACGGTACTGCCGCCTTGCTAGAAAACGAGCTATGATTGGCGAGAATTTTCTCGTAAATGCCACTATATGTCCGCAAAGCAAGAGTTCCTTGAGAATCAAGATTTAGATGCAGTGAGGATTGCCCGGGAGTATTACTCGACCAGTATCCGTCCTGCTGGGCATCATCCGAGTGGTTGACAGAATACGCGACAAGATTCCCATCATATTGCATGAAGATTCTAAACCGACCGCTTGAGCGGTCAAGCGATGATTTGCTCGAAATCAGTTCGTTTCCCACGGAGAGGTTCTGACCGCCCAGTATGGTGTCGGTCGGGAAATCGAAGCTCTCCCAGATCACACGAGAATTGTTGCCGTAGAGCACAAAATTAATGAAATCAAGCATGGAAGCCGAGGTAGCAGGCTCCAACAATTCAGAGCCGACAAGGGATTCCTCCTGACCTCCCAGACCGGTTCGGACGACGAGTTCACCGTCCATAGTGAGCTTAATTGTCGCGTTTGAGGAGACCAATGGGTCATCTCGGTTTGCAGTCCACACGAGAGTGTTGTTAGGCTTACCAACAAGCCATATTCCAATGCCGTACTTTTCCCCTTGAGGATAGAACCCGAAGGCGAAAAGACCCGAAAGCGAATGCCACGAAGTGCGGTTGGTTCTCAGAGAAAGCGATGAACCGGTGGTTATCACGCTGGAGGTTGTTTGTTGAGTGTAAAAGGACAAGGAAAGCAGAAAGAGGAGCGGGTAAGCCACTTGCACAATCGCCATGGGAGAAAGCCGTGCAGAGAGAGGGATAGACAGAGAGGGAAAAGGTTTTCCGAATTTTTCGAGCTTCGTTTCACAGAAATAAAACTAGTCAATAAAAACACTTTCCACTATTAAAAAAAAATACCTTCAAAAGTGGGGAAAATATTTTCCATTTCTTAAAAAATGAAAAACATTTTCCATAACTTCTTCCATCTTGCATTCTTTTTACCAAAAACATTTTCCTTTTTCTTTTTGTTCTTTTTTATTTTTTTAAATAATGTTTTTAATTCTTTTTCTTTTTCTTTTTATTCTCTTTTCTTTTTCTTCTTCCTTTATTGATTGCCGACCATGGTGGCGGTCGCCAACCAACCACAGGCCAACTCCAACCTTGCCCAAGGCTAGATTCAGTGAGGGCAAGGCTTAAGCTTGTAATATCTGGCGAGCCGCAAGCTCATTTGCCTTGGTGAAGCTCGAGTTTCACAAATGTAGCGAGTTGCGAGCTGGCCAGCCTTGGCGAAGTTTGGGCTCACCTGGATTGATCGAGCCTTGAGTTCACCAGCATTAGCGGAGCTTAGGCTCGCTTGGATCGGGTCAATGATCTCGTAGCTTGCTCGATCCAAGCAAGCCTCAAGCTCGCCGAATCTGGCAACTCGCGTCTTGGTCAACCGTTGGGTAGCCGGCCATTAGCGAGGCATGCGGTGACGAAGGAAGGAGGAGGAAGAAGGAAGAAGGAAAAAAAATAAAAAATAAAAAATAAAAATTCGATTTTTTAAATAAAAATAAATAAAATTCCATTTTTTAAAAATATATAAATTAAAATTATTATTTTTTGATAATTTTTCGCTAAAAATCAAATTAAATAACGAAAATGGAAAATATTTTTTGCTCAAATTTGAAATTTCAACAAAATACAGGAAATATAGTCATTGTCTTGGAAAATGACATTCTAGAAAATATTTTTCGAAAATATAATATCTTTCGCAAAACAAATGAACCCTTAGTTGAAATCTCACTAATGAGTTGCTATGTGACCATTTCCAAGGAAATCCAGTTGTCCAATGAACCAGCAAGACGAGGAAAATGACATTCTAGAAAATATTTTTCGAAAACATGATACTTTTCGCGAAACAAACGGACACTTAGTTGAAATCTCACTAACGAGTTGCTTTGTGACCATTTCCAAGGAAATCCAGTTGTCCAGTGAACCAGCAAGACGAGGAGAAGAGAACCTGCGGACTTGGCGGGAGGATTGGACAAAGAAGCAAAACCCACACTAGAAGAAAAGCTGTCCTCCGCTTTTGTTTCCGCGACACAAGTACACAGGAAGATCTCACTTTAACTTCTGTCTACTTCAATGAAAGAGGTGGCCAAAATGATTGCTTGCCAACTATAAACGTTAAATACACGCATAGACGAGAGACTTTGCTAGTCACCCTTAGGAATTTTGCTCTAATTATCCATCTCCCGAAATTTCCAAGCACTTTTCGGCAAGAGGTGGCTTACCATTTAGATTCATTTTAAGGACTTGGCACAGATGTGGTTAACATGTCGCCCCGAGCAGACCTCTAATGACTAGATAATCTCTCCGTGTCTCTCAAACCAACCAGACGTTTCCAAGTCTCCCCAGGACTAGGAGCACGCGGGAAGAAATGCTTGCCAGGAAAACTGTATAGGGATAAAATGTATGTCAACTTCTCTCTTATTTCCTCGTCCTTCACTCGACCAAGAAAGAATCGGACAACTCATTAAGCTATTTCTCCTTACGCCAAAAACAAAAAAAATTTAATCTATTTCCTCAACCTGGCAATTGACATATAATTTGGTTCCAGTCAATCATGCCTTGTGCATAAAGATGGCATCCATTTCAAGTTTTAAGGAAAATTCCAAATAAGGGCCGGGAGTGCTATCATTTTCTCAAATAAATACCTAAAGTGAACCTTATTTTAAATAAATGTCTAAAATGGCCATATCAGTCTCAAAGAGTGGCCTAAAATGGTTATAACTATTTCAAATAAGGACCTAGTTTCGATGACTCACTGGCCGGCAAAATATTCCAACTAAGGATATTTTTATCAAAACACAAGTTAAATTTAAATTAAATTAGATTAAAATTAGAAAAAAAAACACAAGCCGGAAGGGTCCCTCTAGCCTATGGCAATCACCCCACCGCCAATGGGGCGGCGACAAAGGCCAGTGGGGTCCCTGGCACTTGTGTTTTCTTTTTTTCTTTTTTAATTTTTTAGAAGAAAAATGGAAAAAAAAAAAGAAAGAAAAAAAAATTAAGAATTTTAAATTTTAAAAGACAAAATTGCTTTTCATATCTGGTGAGTTCAGCCTTTCTTTGACATTGATATGGGCACTTCAAGCTTTATTTGAAATAAGATTAACTCCAAGCTCTTATTTGAAAAAATAAAGATATTTCGGACTATTATTTGAAACAATGTCCTTATTCTTATTTGAGAAATGAGAATATTTTCAGCTCTCATTTGAAATTTTCCTGAAGTTTTATGCCAGAAAATAGGGCAAATCGGTTCTTTTGCGGCCCTGACTGACTGGCAAAGAATTCCAATGTTGGGCACTGCGATACCAAACATGCCCGCAGATTCTAAATTGGGATCATCAGGTGTCCTGCCCCATGAATCCCCATTTCTGCAAAGATAGCTCCATAGACCGCCCTATAAATCAAGCCGATGCGCAGAAAAGAATTCAACAAGAGAGCTTTTACAGACTCGACATAAGCAATTTAGATTTAAGAGCAGCACAGGCTGATGAAAAATTTTCTTTTATTGCCCACTAAAGTTATGTACTATTAGTTTCTATTTACATCTCAGAATATATACCAGCAAGCACTCTATATATACCATCGACAGATATAACAATTGACGTAACAATCTGCTGATAATCACAACAGCAGCAGATTGAAACCATAACTAAGAAAAACGAAGCAATAAGGTAAGGTCTCTGTACAAAGTAGCCTGTGGGCTATCCTTCCTCCATGGTGATACGTCATGTGGTAAAGCAAAAGCACCGGTTAGTATTTCCAATAGCAGGCAATAAGTATGTACGGATTAAATATGAACGGTAGGACCCAGCTGCTAATTCAATCTCATTATGCTTTGTCTGTACATGTGTAAAAAGATTTGAGGTCGGTCAGCAGTGAATTCCACAGGTACCTCTGCTAAAATTTAACGGTACCTCCACCGGTAGATTCTACAGCAGCAATATAATTGGTCATGCTCTGCGATCTACTGGTACCTCCTTGAGAAAAGCAATAAATTCTTTTTTTTTGGTAAAGGTAAGTAATAAAAAGCAATAAATTCTTCATCTCCTTATAACCGTGAAGTTCTTCCAAAGCATGAGCTGTCGTCTTGGATGTTAGAAAAACAGAGGATGCAACACTTGAAGTGCCATCCTGAGCCGATATGGATTTAGGGGTCTGGCAATACTCATGGAAGCTGTTGCTCCAAGTCTCAGATCCAGAGGCTTGTGAAGCTGTTGCCAAAGTTGAGACGTCTTGGTGAAGAGGAGGAGCTTTCTTCAACATATCCACAAGAGCTCCAACAGCAGCACCCTGAGATTTTCTGATTGGCAAAAATGAACCAGACTGGAGTGGCTCATGTGCATGTCTTCTTTTATCGAATAAATCCACTCTGCAAACAATGCACTAGTCAGATCACTCTAACACAAGAAGTATGGAGTTACAAGATTGATTCAGAGGAGAAAGGACTTTATAACAATGCATTAGAACAATAGGAAGTAAAAGGGAAAGCAACACAAGTGAACTTGGATATACTTTAGCACTTCATCAACAAAGATTCTGGCAGAAACAATGCAGACATGAGTAATTTATGATCTTGGTAAATCGATCAAGCTTAGAAGCAGTTTGCAGAAAGCTGTTTCGGCAGAATATTCATCCAATCTAACAACAGCATATCAATCTACAAAAGTAAAATTAAAACAAAGAGAGAGTTTGCCAACCTAGGAAAAAATCGATAACAAAGCTTGGTGCATGGGCATCACCACATTCTTATCAATTTACAGTTGTACGTGGGTGATACCTCTAACTTGTAATCACCAATCTCAGAAACGGTTGGAAGGAAATTCCTCCAATCAGGGATGGAGAAAATTATAGCCCTTAAAGAAAGAAAAACAGTGTGGAAGTTACCAATTAAATAATGTGTTCATTGAAGAGCCAAGATAAAGAGACAAATGAGCATGACAAAGTAACTCCAATAAGAATAATAATTAGACATTAATAAATGGATAGCCTCATCATCGCATTGCAACAAACTAAGATATAGATCAACAAAAAATAAAGACTAAAGAGGGCATCCCATCGCAAGGCCGCCCGCACGGCATGCTCTAAGGAGGGGTTTATGAACACAGCCTTACCCTTGATTTTCCAGAAAGATTGTTTCCGCAACTCACCTCAGGCCACAATGGAGTAGAAGAAGAATCAACACAATCGTTCATGAGCTATGAATCAATTGTGATGGCAGCTCCGACAAAGCTCACAATCTCCTAACATTTTTCCAATCATACCTCTAAATTTCAGAAAATATGCATTATGAGAATACAAACAGATATAGGTTTCCTTGAGGGAGTCCTCTTGGCTTTTGGTTTCCCCGAGTTTATAACTTAGTTGATTATGACATGTGTTCACATCCTAAGTTTTCGATTGCATTTAATGGGAAGCTTCATGGATTCTTTGCGAATGGTATCAAGGTGATCCTATCTCTCCCTATTTATTTACTTTAGTGATGGAAGTCCTATCAGGGATATTATTCATATGCTCTTTGAAGCTGGAGTTGAAGTTCTTCTGAAGATGCAAGCCCACGAGCCTTTCATATCTTTTCTTTGTGGATGACGTTTTCGTGTTTTCGGAGGCGAATTTGCCCACTACAAGTCTCCTTAAAGAATGCCTTCAAACCTTCTTTACTTGGAGTGGCTTGTTCCCAAATCCAAATAAGAGCGAAATCTTCCTTGCTGGAGGCACGTCATCCTTAAGGAATCAGATTATCTCTAAGTTGGGTTTTCACGAAGGTAACTTGCCGGTTCACTATCTAGGGTTCCTATCATTACCTCGAGGCTCACTAAGGTTGACTGTTGCACTCTCGTCAACTGCATCACGGTGAGGGTTTAATCTTGGACTCATCGCTTCCTTTCTCTAGCTAGCCGTTTGCAACTCATCAGATTAGTTTTTCAAGCTATCCAAATCTATTGGGCGAGTGTTTTTGTTTTACTTATAGCTATTCTAGATCAGATTGAGAAAATTCTTAGACAATTCCTTTAGAAATGCCCGAAGTTAGGTAGAGGGAGTGCCAAGGTTGCTTGGGAGGATATGTGTCTTCCAAAGAATGAAGGAGGGTTTGGTATTAGGAGGCTTAAATATTACAACAAAGCTGCCATGTTGAAAACATATATGGCTTTTGTTCTCAGATAAATAGGTTTTGTAGTGCAAGTGGGTTCATTTCACGTGTTAATACCTAAATTTCGCCATTTTACTTAAGACTTAATAGCATTAAAAGTTAGGAATTAGTTGCAAAAAAAAAAAAAAAAAAAAAAAAACAAAAAAAAAAAAAAAACAACAACAAAAAAAAAAAAGGAAGAGAGCTCGAGGGGGGCCGGGTTGGGCCAAATCCGGCCTCGGCCCAACCGGCCTCTCCCTTTTCCTTCCCCCATGCCCGGCCCAGCCTTCTCCCTTCAGCCCAGCCCACGCCCAGCTGTCTTCCTCATCCGCGCGCGACCTGCAAAACAGAACAGAAAGGAGGAGCAGCGACAGAGGGGCAGGGGGATCGGTGTGGCAGGCAAGCGGCGTGATCCGCGGGTCGGGGGCAGTCCGGCTGGCAAGCTGACAACTGCAGAGGCCATGCGCGCCAGCCGGTCACCCTTAAAAGAGAGGGGCTCGCTCATTTGTCAGGGAGTTATGTGGTTCAAGGGAAGGACGGAGAGCTAGAGAGAGTTTGAGCGAGTGAGAGGGAAGCGGCAGGAGAAGACGCACGGAGAGGAGACGGCCATGAGCTAGAGAGAGTGAAATCGAGAGTGTCGCTGTCGCTTGAGGTCCGCTCGTGGCTCGCTGTCCAAACTGATAAGTCCTTCGAACCATGGGTACTCCGTTTTGAGAGGTGTTGGGCTGGAGCTCACGGTGATAGTTCGCATGAGTTTCAGTCCCGTTGATCCTCCGTTGACTCTATTGTGTGTTAGGGTTATGCTCTGCTGTGTGTTTGAGTCTTGATACTAGGTGTTCGATAAAATGCCTGAGTGAATGGCCGAAGTCCTTGATGTTCAATAATCCAAGTTTGATGATTGTTTGCCTTTGTATTGTTGAATTATGTCTGCTGCCACTTTTTTATTGTGATTCCGTGGCATGTCTACCATCTTTTTGAGCTATCGCGGGAAGGACCTCCAGTGGAACTACCTTCCCTCTGTGGCGGGTCCTGTGATTTAAGGCCGTCCTAGTCGGCACTTCTTCCCATTTTAGTGTACCCTTTTTGTTTGGCGAAAACCTGGGATCGAAAATGTTAGTTTCGGCATGGTTATTTCCTTTGGTTGTTGTGGTCGCCGAGGTTGGGTGTTGTTGGCCGGAGTTGGGTGCTGTTGGCCGGAGCGATGGTGCAGCGGTGCGGTGTCCGTAAAGGATGGTTTAGTGGCCCCGTTTGGTTCAACTTTGGGGAAATGGCTTTGCATTTCCCCAAGTATCCTTGAGAGAATGGGCATTTGGGGGAATGCAAAGTGTGTTTGGGAACTCATTTTTGTGTATATTTTGCAAAGTAGTTTTGAGGTGAAAAGAAAAAGAAAAAAATAAAGGAAAAGAAAAGGGAGGAGGAGATGCACTGCGGCGTGGGGCTGGTGGTGGTGGGGAGGCGGCCGATGGCGATGGAGAGGCGGTGGTGGTGGTGGCGGCGGCGGTGGGGGTGGCAAAGGGGGGAAGGCGGCTCGCCCGAGGTCGCCGACCTCGGCGACACTGGGTCGCGCGACCCGGCGACGCCCGAGTCGGGCGGCCTCGGGCGATGCCGCCCGAGGTCGAGCAACCCAGCGACTCCGCCCGAGGCCGCGCGACCTCAAGCGACGTCGCCCGGGTCGATTTCTCCCTCGATCCTTCTCCGGCCTCCCAGGTAGCGCGCTCTTGAACTCGCGGCCGTCGTCATCTTCTTCCGATCGTCGCGGGTTTTAGGAAGGATTTTCTCGCCGTCGTTTTAAAGGGGGCGTTGAGTGCCGCCGTCGCCGTCGCCGTTGGCGGTGTCGCCCGGGTCGCTCGACCTCGGGCGCGACCCGGGCGTCGCCGAGGTCGCGCGCCTCGGCGACGCCGCCCGAGGTCGAGCGACCCAGAGACGCAGCCGGGTCGCGCGACCCAGCGACGCCGAGGTCGCCCGACCTCGCCACCTCGCCCGAGGTCGTGCGACCTCGAGCGAGCTTCCCGGCGCCGATCCGGCCTCCCGGTGGCAGATCCGGCCGCTCGGGCCGAGCGCCGCCGCCGGCGAGCTTCGTGAGAGAGAGAAGGAAGAAGACGATGAACAAGACTTTTCGAGGGCAAAAAAGGAAAACACAAATATCAATAAGGGCAATATTGGAAATAAAAAAATTCATTAAAACCTAGACTTGCAGATTCTGAGAATGAAAGCTCAAAGCTAGAGTCCGACTCGTTTTGAGCTTTCAAAGATTCCAAATGCTCAATGCAAACTTGAAAAGTCGAACCAAACGCAAAAAATTTTCCCCCAAGGGGCTTTGAGGGCGCAAAGCCCTTGGGAAACAACCAAACGGGGCCAGTGTCTCATATGTGGTTTAAAAAAAAACTAAAAAAAGAAAAAGAATAAGATGAAGTTGCAGAGAAGGAACGCGTCGGGGAAGAAGAAGACCGCGAAGAAGAGAACGTGTAGAGGGTAGACCAAAGGGGAGGAGAAAAGCAAAAGGAAAAGTAAGAAAAAGAGTGAAGCAAAAGAAAAATATAAAAAATAAAAAAGCAAAAAAACAAAAAGGAGGAAAAGAGGTGTAAAGACGTGAGGAGAAGATGAAGCAGCCGAAAAACGCAAAAGGTGAAGAAGACAAAAAAGAGAGAAGAAGAAAAGAAAAATATTAAATTTAAAAATCTAAAAAAATATAATATAATATATATATATATATATATTTAAATGCCTTTTAACCTAGCGGTGAGCAGTTCTCGGTTCCTTACAGGTTTCGCTTGGAACCTAGAACCTACCCTCGGATACAGGTTTCTCATTTTTTGGAATTTGAAACCTAACAGTCAGAACAAAAAACTTTGAACCTACCATATCACAAGTTCCAAGGTCGGTTCCATATTCCAATAAGTTCCAACAGGTTCTTTGTTTTTTTTGTTTTTTTTGTTTTTTCATTTTTAGTTAAAAAAAAATAGAAATGAATGCAGCAATAATAACGACATAGCCATGAATCCTGCAACCTAATGCTAGAACACACTTCACATGCTAAACCAACTTGAAGCTACTGAAGATGCCCATAAACTAATGATTACTCTCATTTAGACATTGTAGATAGCAAACCAGCTGGTATGCAAAATTGGACACTTACATCACTACTACATACATACCACATAAGTTGAAATTCCTCAGAATTGACACAACTAAAAGCATACATACCACATAAGTTGAAATTCCTCAGAATTGACACAACTAAAAGCTCCCCAATGTCTGGAAGGACGACCACTAATAATCACTACCACACTATGAGAACAAGCATTGTAACCTCAACAAGCACTGAACAGGAAAAACAGGTCTAACACAAGCCTATAAGTCTCATCTAAATAAGAAGATAAGGCCAATCATTAGTAGAACCGATCAAAGACGTTGAACGTTGAACACAATGTATTGTAACAGCGACAAGCTTAATAAGACATAAAGTTGAAGCAACATTAAAATTCACTAAAATCCCATCATTGATACTATCAAAACCACATGAAGCAACAGAACAAAAATTACCACAATTTGCAGATCATCAGATATAAAAAATGCTCGTGCTCGAGAGTAACAAAGCATCATTGTATCTAAGCAGCTATTTGCTTCCTTATAAGTATTCAATTCGCTTAAAAGCAATAATCAGAAAAGCATTGAGAGGTCTCTTTCGCAACAACTAAAAAGCTATAACCCAAAGCAAAAGCACCTCCTCCCATGAAAACACCTCAGAACCCTAGCTTGGTGTGGCGCTAGTGTCTGCGCTTTGCGCTGTACCTGAACGATTTCGACGACAAAAATTAGGCCACAAAAAAATAAAAAAATAAAAAGACATCTTTTTTGGGACAAAATGTGAAGGAATTGGATATGAACCTGATGGTGTTGTCGGTCTGCATGCGAATCCAAGAAGAATGGGCTCACTTCGCCTCATCTTCTTCGTCAGCTTCTTCTTGATCCGGCGACGGTGAGCACGCGGCGACGGTGGCGCGACGACGACAAAGGCACGAGTCTCACAGCATCAACGGCAGCATGAATGGCGCAACGAAGATGGCGGCGGTCGTGACTCAACCCACGGCCAAGGGGGGAAGAGCTTAGTTCGAGCGAAGATGGTGACGGTTAGGAGCAACGATAGCTCGGACGGCCGAGCAAGCGGCGAAAAGAGGTGGTGACGGTGGGGGTGCCTCACGGCGGCGCGGACGACGAGACAGCTCGTCAGGCTCAACGGCAAGATGGCTTGTCAGACGAGCAGTGGGTGGTGGGGGTTCGGTGGCCAATAGGTGGTGGTGAGTAGGGCGTGGGGCGGCGGTGTGATGGTGGGTGAAGCAACAGCCGGCGAGAGGAAGGAAGGAAGAAGAAGAAGAAGAAGGGGGGTTTCGGCTGAGAGAGGGGGAAAGAGAAGAGAGAGAGAGAGGAAAAGAAAAAGTGGGGGGGGGGAGGAAGTGACGGGAGGAGGGAAAAGGGGAGAAAAGAGAGGGAGAAAAAGAAAGGGAAAAGGGGGAAAATTGAACAGAGGGGGGGAACCGCGTGAAAGGGGTTAGGGTTTTTTTTTTTTAATTTGGCCGGTTCTGGTTCCTAGAAAAAGAGAATTGGGAACTGGAACTTGTCTCCTTAGAACCAGAACCACGCTCACCCCTATTTTCACCGACCGGGTCGGATCCGAGTTTTGGCGGGTCGGGCCGGGTCGGATTGGGTTCATTTGGTCCGAACCCGCTTCCTCAAATATTATAATATTAAAAATTTCAAAAAAATTAAAAATTAAAACAAATAATAAAAATTCAAAAACTCCTCCGAAAATTCAAAAATTCAAAAACATAAAAAATATTAAAAAATTTCAAAAAAATTAAAAATTAAAACAAATTCAAAAAATAATAAAAATAATAAAAATTCAAAAAACTCCTCCGAAAATTCAAAAATTCAGAAATCATAAAAAGTTTTGAAATTTCTTTTTCAAAATTCCAAAAAAATTGTAAATTTTAGTTTTATTTGGGGAAATTCAAAAATTCATTTTTTCTATAAAAATCGAAAAATCCAAAAAAATTCTAAAATATTAAAAAAAATCTTCAAAAAGGTTAAAATCAATCTCTTGGGTTATTTTCTCCTAAAAAATATGGAAGTATTCTAATTTAGAATTATGCTTAAATTTGACTAAGTCTTTAGGCTACATTTAGTCGTTCGATTTTTAATTGATATGACCTTGGATAGGTTATGATATAAAATCATGAGATTTTTTTATATCTCATCTATTGTTTAGTGAATCGCAATATTAAAGTTGAATATATTCACATCATATCATGTATATTTTTGATATAAATGGCATATCATTCTAAATGAACCTAAATATTCATAAATTGAGATGGTGAAAATCTCTCGTAACATTATTCCTTAATTTATTGTTATTGTTATTTTTATTTTATTTTTCCTCTTTTTTTATATTATTTTCATTATTATTTCTTTTTTCCCCTTTCATCATTCTTTAATAAAATTTTATCAAATATCAACCCGTACTAACATACCTAAAATACAAAAATACCTAAAAATATATAATAAATATAAATATTTAATTTATAGATTGAATGTTTATTATAAGATAGAATTAAAGTTGAATATATAAATTAAAATAAGATTAATTAAAAATAATTTTTTCTTTTTAATTTCTTAAATTAGAATTCAAATATTATTTATATTGAAATATAATTTCAGTTTTGTTAATTTAATAAGTTTGTTATTCAAGAAAAATAACTTTCCTATTATGAACATTAGAAATCATATCCATCTTTATCACACCTCCTCCATGGGATAGTTTTATCCCCGTCTATATCTCCATTATATCCGATTTTATCATGTCCCGAGCGAGCACCAAACGTAGGATATGATAAATAATATCCTATCCCGAATTTTATCCTGACTGCCAAACGTAGCCTTAGGGTTTTACCTTAGGGTTTTAATTATCCTTAGGGACAAATGCCCTTGATTGTGCAATTTTGGTATGTTGATTTTGGCTTCCTTTAATCTAGTTAGGATTAGTATTTATCTTTTCTTTGATGTTAAATTTTTGCTCTTCCATGCAATTTATTTAATCGCTTTCCTTGGTTACTAATTGTTATTTTAATGATTATGCACCCGCATAATCCCCTTACATGTTAGTAGATAGGTATAAAATCAATCTAAATTGCCTGACAAAAATCTTTTTTTTTCTAAAATGAACAAAATTAGGTATCGAAATGGCACTAATTGGTCAATTAGTGTAATTAATTCCCAAACTCTAGATTCTCTAGTTGCATAGGAAGTGAGGTACACTTACATACCTCACTTGATTTCTAACCGACCCCAATAAGCTAATGGCAACTCATTTTTACAAAAAATTTAAGAATATCCCAACATCACGCAGGGTATAGGCTTGGGAGAGCCCACGTCTAATCATGGACCTTAGGTCCGTCTTTTAGATTATACTCCTAAACTTGTTCCTTTCCCCAAGGGTAGGTCGTGACACCACGTTTTTAAAGTACATGAACTTTTGGATCGCTAGGAAGCCAACCTTTTGTTCTTGGGCTTGGAAGAAGCTTCTAAGTCTCAAGAGTGAATTTCAGAACGCCTTCTTTTGGAGATAGCCGCTCAGTCTCTCTTTGCTTTGACAGTTGATATCTTAGGGGACCGTTGAATTTAATCTTCTCAGACTCGCTTATGTACAACTCAGGATAATTTAGACAGACCTTAGTTACAGATTTTTCTTTGATGCTGGCCAGGCTCTCAAAATAGTCCTTGAGTCGTGGGATTATCCTCTTTTGACCCCTACTCAAGTAGTAGATTGCTATTGTTGGAGGGAAAACCCGTCGGGCCGATTCACGATGGCGACTGCTTGGGAAATCATCAGGCACAAGCAGAACATCATCTTTTGGCATGATTTCATTTGGGATAATGCAATCTGCCAAGGTATCAACTTAACTTTTGGTTTATGGCTAAGCGCAGATTGCCCACACAATCTCTGTTATTGTCTCATGATAGAATAGAGAGGGGATTCTGCGCATTCTACAATGGGTTGTCTGATTCCACAAATCATTTGTATTTTGATTACTTTGTCACAGCCGGTGTTGCTTTCTTTTGAGCGGCAAGATGCAATTTGCCTTGGCGAAACAGGTTTTGAGGAGAGAATCTCCATTGGGCCACCTCTTTCTTGAAAAGAAATGACTTTTTTAAATGCATTGCTCACTTTTCGGCTTTTTGTCACATTATTTAGAAAAATAGGAATAGCATCCTATTAAAAGAACAACCCCTTACTGTCCCCGCTATGAAGAATCATCTTTTTAAGGTGGTTAGGGATAGAGTTAGCACCTTCCGAAATTTTGAGGATAGCTTCAGAGAAGATTGCAAAGGAGTTGGGGCATCAATCCCATTATCTTTTCAGGGGACCTGTAATCGACCCTGGCTTCAGTCGACGTTTCAAGGAATTGTTGGTGCTTGGGAGCCGACGTCTCTCTTCTCCTTCGATGAGGTGTTTGTTTTTTTTTTTTTTGCCGGTTGTTCATGCCGTGCCTCTCTAGTTGTTGTTTGCCTTCTTTTGGGTGTTGTATTGTGTTTTACTTCATGGCATCTTTCCACTCATTATGATTGTTCATCTTGAGTGCAAGGTTTTGGTCCCATGATCTTTTGTACTTTTGACATTTTCTTTTTATATTTATTACATTTTACCAAAAATAAATATAAAACAGATATAGGCAATAGTATTTCGCTGCAGGCATTTAAAGCAGATCGCCTATATGCTGAAGTTATGAAAGAAAATTGTTTGAAAACTTGAGGGGTAGAGAACACATTTACCTGCTACCTGGATCAGTCACATCATCTTCAGCCACATCGAATGCACAAGTGTACTCGGGCTCATCAAAATCATCATGGAAAGACTTGCCGGAGCTTCTGGAATAGGAGATATTTGCTGAACTTTCAGATGATATTTTTAACCCAGGAGGGCTTCCTATTTCATCCCTTCCGACAAAAGACATCTACAAAAGAAAAGAGGGAATTTTCAATAGAGCTGCCGGAAAAGAAAAGCTCACCAGATGACTCTGCGGAGGTATTTAATAATATACCTTGTGTGTTGCAACATCACGGCCGGGACACATACTTTTATCAGCCATTGAAGGGCCATATCTAGTACCTTTGAAAGGAGATGAAGGAGGGAGATTTTGGTTCTTGAACAACGTAGGGGAATTAAGAAACTTTGTTGCATGCATGTTAATTGGAGCACTCTCAGATCGTAAAAGAGCCCCCGAAAGATGACTCCCAGGTACATAATGGGCGGGGAGGGTGAGGGAGAAGGAGAAAAGGTTGGGGACGGATAGTTTTCATCAAAGCTCGCATCATACTTATGTGCATGAGATACTTCAGGCGGGTGAGCTGGCAAACCTGGAGGGGGAAATCGATAAAAACTAGGGTGAGAAGTTGAAGCATAAGGTTCGGAATGGGTTGGTGAAGGCGAGAAAGTCAAGGGAGGCGGAGAGGCGCAGTATTGATCAAAACTCCAATTGTGTCCCCTTAGAATAGCAATGACGAGGGGGAGCCACGAGATGCAGGAAGCACTGGGAATCTCTTAAGCGGGTCAGCTAATGGGCTGCTCCCATGATCGTGTCAGCTAATGGGTTAGCTAATGTGATGCTTGAAGTTTGATCTAATTTATAATGTTATTTCTGAATTTTTTTAATTTATTTAATGTGATCTCAAGACTTTTGGTACTTGTTTAATTTAATTTCTAAACTGTATGAAAATGTTCAATGTTGTTCCTAAATTTGAATTAATAAAAATGACGATTTTGAATATTTTCATATAATTCATGGACTATATTTAAGCGTGTAACAAAAGTCTAAAAACCACATTGAACAAATTAAAAGTTCATGGATAATATTACACATTATATTAAAGTTTAGAGTCATTTGTGTGGTTTACCCTTCTTATTACTTGCTTTGCTCGTTTATTTACTTGTGCGGAAGCTGAAGGACAAGAAAGCACGAAGAGACTTGGACTTGGCCCATTGTTTTTTTTTTAAAATTTTATAGGCCCAATTCTTACAATCAATGTCATGGTGACTTACTACTTACATTGCTAAGACTTAATATGGAGCGGTAAGTTCTCATAGAAGTTCAATAAATTCCAATTTCTTGAACGACGTCACTTAGAGGGTAACTTACCTTCAAAGCGGACCTATGTCGGTATGTTGTTAATTTCACCAGTAACTTGTTATTTGCACCGCTAAGATTTAGTTTCAAGAGATGAATTTATAAAAAGAACTTAAAAATTATTATTATATTGATGGTCTTGAGTCATTAACAATGTGTGTAAATGACAACTAAGTATTTCATCAACAAGTTAACAGTTGTACGAATTTACAAACTGAATTTGGATTTTACTAGTAGTGCAAATATTTACTATGTAAACAGTGTTCCCTTTTTCCAAACGGAATTTCAGAAACTCCGTTTGTAGGTGATTTCTTCTTCCTTATTTATTGCGACGTTTTGGCCTAAACAAAATGGAAGTCAAACTAAAATACGGTGTAAAGTGGATAATTATATGAGCCTATTGCGCAAACTACTATAGTTTTTTTTTTTAGTATAGACATTAATATAAATGTGATGACATTGCGTTTATAAAAGCTATAGCTTTGTTCATTCACAAAAGTCTGACTCTTACACCATCAGGAGCAAACCAGCTGAAGGGTAAAAAAAGATAGAAAGGCATAGATAACAGAGAATCAATTGGATGATTCTGATCATTGGTCTAGAATGAGAGAGAACCTACATAATACCCATTGTTGCAGTCTTGCAGATGTCCTCTTCTTCCTGAGCTGATAATGTAGCATAGAACACACATAATCCTTATTTAACCCAGAAAAGATCAACTTTAAAAGGTACGGCATGTCTCAAATACCGAGAATGAAACTATGATCTCCTGGAGTGTTGTTAGATGAGACTCTTGAGTAGGGAAAGGTTCTACTTGGGGTGCTCAGTTACGAGGAAGCAGCAGTGGGACATGGAGGAACCGCTATATCAGTTATCCCTTCCAACATCATCACCACACATTTCATCGAAGGACGAAGCGCCGGCTCGTCCTGAATGCACCACAACCCGACCTTGATCAGGTTCTCCAGGGACTTCTTCTCTGTTTCTTCGCCCCAAACCAGCTTCTCAAGCTCTCTCGCTTCGAAATGCTTGTAGACCCAAGAAGAAAGAACAATCTCCTCGGGCCTCTGAACGTCGACCTCCATGCCCCGCCGACAGCACACGATCTCGAGGAGCATGATCCCGTAACTGTAGACATCCGTCTTCACTGAAATTGGAGTGTTCTTTTTGCCATTCGGGAGCCATATATCCTCTTGTCCCTCGGACACCTGTGAAAGTCCGGGTTTGGTCGGGCATCAGGAGCTTTGCTAGCCCGAAATCGGAGATTTTCGCTGTCCAAAAGTTGTCCATCAGGATGTTTTGGGGCTTAATGTCACAGTGGATGATCGGGGCGTCACACTCCTCATGTAAGTAAAGAATTCCCTTTGCGATCTCCAAGGCAATTCTCACTCTCTCATTCCAGTCTGGACGCCTTTGGGATCGGAACAGAAGGTCTGCGAGGGAGCCGTTGCTCATAAACTCGTAGACCAGAAGCCTCTTGGTTCCTTCAGCACAGTAACCAAGCAACCGGACTAAATTCTTGTGATGAGTCCTTCCAATCACCCGCATTTCAGCACAGAACTCCCTCTCGCCTTCATTGATCACCTTCTCCAGTCTCTTGACAGCGATGATTCTTTTGCCTCTCGACAAACTTCCCTTGTAGACTGCTCCGAACGATCCCTTTCCCAACTCTTCCTTGAAACCATTAGTCGCCCTCTTGAGCTCTTTGTAGGAAAATGACCTCAGGGCGAGCTCCTCTGACAAACCGATATCTCCCCTATCTAATAACTTTCTGTACTCGAGAAACCGCAACTTGAACGCAAAAAGACCAGAAATTGCAAGGGCAATGAATGACCACGTCACGAGGCCTAAGGTCACTACGAGGAGGAGAACCGTTGCATCCCTAGTCCTTATTATAACTGTGGGCGGCTCCTCTGAAGTGTTATCTCCCGTTTGTTTTTTCTTTACACCCTCAAACCCCACCTTGAAGAATGCCGTTGATGATGTTTGTGGATCTCCTGAGAACGCTCTTGATGATGCTTGTTGATCTCTCCTAGCATATTTCAGAGGAAGCTTTTGCTTCTTGCAGTATCCATCTGAATCCAGGAGCGCCACATCGCAGTCGCAATCCTCCAAGCAGGACTTGCTGCAACTATCCTTTTGCATTATTGCCTGGAAATATGGAGGGTCATCCCAAGCCATGTTCTCCATAGGCACGATGTTGCGAGAGGAGACGCTTCTTCCAGAATCTCTACACCACTCTTCAGTGAAATTCCTCTCACACCCACCAGATTTCTGGTCCATATCGACGAAATCAGTGCCTGGTAGGCAACGACAAACGGGCTGATCATCATCCAAAGTACAATAGCTGTTGAACCCACAAAAGCTCTTCACGCTGCATTTATCGTCTGGCGCTGACCACAAGAGGGAGGTATCGTACTCATAAGAGCGGTTGAAACTATGAGAGTATAGTTGAAGAATTCCGTTTGAGTCCAACACTGCACGGCACGTAATTGAATTGTTGAATGCCAAGGAGCCATACTGCAATGTTCTATACACCGTCGAATCTGAATCGTTGATGAGAAGCAATGCGCCTGTCGAATTTAGATGCAAATTCAGATTCTGATGACCCCATGTATCGGAAGCCCAGTAAGCGTCCACTGATATGTTTGGAGTGTGAATGGGGTAAAGCACAAGATTGCCATCGTACTGCATCTCGAGGCGAAATCGTCCTGTCGAGCGATTACTCTTGGACACGCTCGAAAGCAATGCAGCTCCGCGAGACAGAGATTGGCCTCCCATTAATGTATCGGTGGGGAAACTAAAACTGTCCCAAATGACATGATGATCTTTATTGTAGAGTATAAAGTTCCCGGAATCATTCATGGCAGCGTAGGAAGCTGATTCACGTACAGAAGCAATCGACTTACTGTTCCCAGAGTCAGTCCTCAGGAGGAGCTTACCATCAGATGTTAATTTGAGTATGGCTGTGGATGGCACTGGTTGATCATCTCGGTTTGCGGTCCATGTGATTGTGTTTTCTGCCTCACCCATCATCCAAATTCCTACTGAGAATCCATTTCCGTTCTGGTAGAAACCGAAAGCAAAGCGGCTGGAAGGCGAAAGCCATGAGGTGGGGTGATTTGTAGGGGAGAGTGAAGAGCCTAATCTGATGAAGTTGGGTTGTTTTTGGTCGCATGTTGCACATCGATAGTGCACTAACAGTAGGAGAAATAAAGCATATTTGGAAGCCATGAGAGGAATCTGTGAGAGGTGGAGTTCAGTTTCTTTGGCTAACTAGGAGCTGCTTTTGAATGTCGAATGCTCACCAAGACTTGAGGGGTTCAGAGAAGTTGCTCACAGCTTGTGTGGATGACTTTTGAGTTCATCTTGACTTGCTAAGTCTTTGCCTTCTTGACTGGAGAAATTGGAGTCGCTTGGAGTGAAAGATGGGGTACGTTTCCACGACCATTTACCACCACTAGACATGATGCCATATGTTTTGTAGTCAAAATGGCTAATTAGGGAAAATCTTTTGCTGTATCATACTGAGAACCCATTCGACCGGCGTGACGTTAATCATTTTCAAGAGCAAGAACGGATTAATTAGGCATCAGTGACTCGTGGAGTGTGCACTTCTGGGATATAAAATCTCCCATCATAAAGCTTCATTTAAACATCTGGTAGGGCTGTTAATTTTTTGTTTTCATTCATAATCGCCGTTGTGCCAACTTAGAAGTATTGGCTTGGATGTACAGAGGCGACCTTTCTTTTGAACCCTTAATAGTAATGCTGTTAGGTTTCTTAAAGACCCCAATATAATTTAAATTTCTATCTGTTGGGAACCTCAATAATTATCACCAACTTTGCTCGAATTTGAGTCCTAAAGGTTCAATAAGCTTCACATCTCTTCACAAATGTATCAGATTACAACTGCTAACTTCTGTCCTCTAAAGATCGAGTTTGGCAGAAGGAATTCTGGCATTACATGGCGAAGCCTTGGCATTGCTCTGTTCTCTGTTCATTTACTGGCATTTTTCTCAATGCTGAAGCTTCTTTGTAGCATGCTAAGGACTTGAAACCGTATGGAGATATTTTATTCGACCTTGAGTCAGAAAACAACAGTATTCTTATGAAAAAGGGAAACGAAACTCTCATACCTAACGAGAGGCATGGAGGCTTCGGCTACAAAGATGCTCACTAAGTTACATTTACGAGATGTAGTAGCGGACATATGAACTGTTTATTCTTGACAGCAGAACAGATGCAAGGAGTACATGGCTGGAAATGGTTTACTAAGTTTCATGAATGAGACCTGTCACAGTGAATACTTTTGGATGCTCTACAAGTTACTGAGAAGCACCAAACAAAGTCGAAAATCGTCCTTTGAGTGAGGTGCAATGACATTATCATATGATGAGTCATGCAAGTTAAGATGAACAGGATGATGGGGTTGGGCATGGCGGGCGTGGCACATCCATAATACCTTCCAGCATCAATATCACATCCTTGATTGAAGGGCGAATCTCCGAATCATCTTGCACGCAAAGGAGCCCAATTTGCACCATTCTTTCGACGCTTTTCATGTCTACTTGTTCATCTTTTACGAGCTTGGGAAGCTCTCCGGTGATGTAGCAGTTGTAGACCCACGAGCAAAGCAGCACCTCATCTGCTGACGAGACGTCGACCACCATGTTGCTCCTGCAGCACACTATTTCCAGCAACACAACTCCGAAGCTGTAAATATCGGCCTTTATGGATACCATGGCGCTCCTCTGCAGTTCCGGGGCCACATAGCCTCTTGTACCTCTGACTTCAGTTTTGGTACCAGTTTGATTTGGCATTAAGAGCTTCGCTAGGCCAAAATCCGAGATTTTTGCGGTCCGAGATTCATCCATGAGGATATTTTGCATCGTGATGTCGCAGTGAATTATTTGGAGCTCACACTCTTCGTGCAAATATAGGATTCCTCTTGCTACTTCCAACGCAATTCTCACTCTTTCACTCCAAGGAGGCCGCCTTTCAACATCAAACAGGAGATCTGCGAGTGATCCGTTCTCCATATATTCGAATACAAGAAGCTTCTTCGAGCTCTCCATGCAAAAGCCGAGCAATTGGACTATATTTTTGTGGTGAGTATGACCGATTGCAGCCATTTCAGCCTGGAACTCTTTCTCTCCTCCTTCGGTGGCTCTCTCTAATCTCTTTACCGCTACACGCTTGCTGCCATCGGACACTGTCCCTTTGTACACTGTCCCAAGAGAGCCCTTATGGATCGCTTCCGTGAACCCACGGGTAGCTTCTTCAAGCTCCTTATATGAGAAGGATTGCAGCGTGAACTCTCGTGCTGGACCCAAAGTAGAATCTGTTGACAGCCTCGCGTACTTATGAACTCGGTAGCGATACAACAAGAAACTAAACGCAGCTATCAAGGAGCAGAAAATTGCAATGGGACCCAAGCTGACCCCGACAATCAAAACAAGTGTATTCTTCTTCTCTGTCACAATCTGCTGCCTAGTTGGGACCGGTGCCTTTTGATAAGCAACGGGGACTGGCAAGAGTATCTTTACTAACAGCGTGGAGGAATCATTCCCAATTGCTTTCCCATAGACGATAGGTAGCTTCATCTTGCTGCACAATCCGTCTCGATGCAGAGCGACATCACAATTGCAGTCTTCCAGGCATGAGCTCTTGCACTCGCGGATGGGAAGTGGTAGTATCCAATAAGGATGACTCCCGACTTCTAGCCTTGGCAGTGGGGTGATACTCGAAGTAATATTAGCGTCTTCCACACCACAGTGCTGTTCGTAGTTGGAGCTCCTCCGGCAACCCAAAAATCTCTTGCTTTCATCGATGAAAGCGAAACCAGGAAAGCGATCACACCATGCCCTGTCGCTGCTGCCTCTGCAGTAACTGTTATATCCACAGAAGCCTTTAACATCACATTGATGCTCTGGTGCGGACCACCGAATTGACACTTCTGGGCTTGAGAAGTCGCCTTTTAAGAATCGGTGTAAATAGAGCCTGAACATCCCATCGTCATCAAGTGTTGCGCGATGAATGGTACTACCTTCTTTGCTAGAAAACGAGCTATGATTGGCGAGAATTTTCTTGTTAATGCCACTATAGGTCCGCAAAGCAAGAGTTCCTTGAGAATCAAGATGTAGCCGCAGTGAGGATTGCCTGAGAGTACCCATCGACCAGTATGCGTCCGGGGCACTATTCAAGGGGTTGACAGAATACTGCTCGAGAGTACCACTCGACCAGTATGCGTCCGGGGCACTATTCGAGCAGTTGACAGAATAAGCGACAAGATTCCCATCACTTTGCATGGACATTTTAAATTGACAGCTTGAGCGGTCAAGCGATGATTTGCTCGAAATCAGTTCGTCTCCCACGGAGAGGTTCTGACCGCCCAGTATGGTGTTGGTCGGAAAACCGAAGCTCTCCCAGATCACACGAGAATTGTTGCCGTAAAGCACAAAATTACCGGAATCAAGCATGGAAGCCAAGGTAGCAGGCTCCGACAACAATTCAGAGCCGACAAGGGATGCCTCCTGATCTCCCAGACCGGTTCGGACGACGAGTTTACCGTCCTTAGTGAAATTAATTGTCGCGTCTGAGGAGACCAATGGGTCATCCCGGTTTGCAGTCCACACGACAGTGTTGTTAGGCTTATCGACAAGCCATATTCCGATGCCGTACTTATCACCTTGAGGATAGAACCCAAAGGCGAAAAGACCCGATGGCGAAAGCCACGAAGTGCGTTTGGTTCTCGGAGAAAGCGATGAACCGGTGGTTATCATGCCAGAGGTTGTTTGTTGAGTGTATAAGAACAAGGAAAGCAGGATGAGAAGCGGGTGAGGGACTTGCACAATCGCCATCGGAGAAGGCCGCGTGGAGAGAGGGAGAGACAGAGACCAAGACACAAGTGAATATAACTTGGTTGGAATCTCACTAACCTTAGGCAAGTTGTTATGTGACCATTTCCGAGGAAATCCAGTCGTTTAATGAACCAGCAAGACGAGTAGAAGAGAACCTACGGAATTGGCGGGAGGCCTGGACAAAGAAGCCAAACCGACACGAGAAGAAAAGCTGTCCTCCGCTTTTGTTTCCGCGACGAAATATGTGGCCAAAAATGATTGCTTGCCAACTATAAACGTTAAACACGCATAGACGAGAGACTTTGCTAGTCACCCTTCAGACCTTTTTGCTATAATTGTCCATCTTCCTAATTTTCCAAGCACTTTCGGCAAGAAGTGGCTTAGCATCCAGATTAATTTTAAGGACTTGGCGCAAATGTGATTTAACATGTCGCCCCGAGCAGACCTCCATTGACTTGGTAATCTCTCTCCTGTCTCCCAGACCAACCAGATGTTTTCAAAAGTCTCCCCAGGACTAGGAGCACGAGGGAAGAAAATGCTGGCCACGAAAACTGATCAGGAATAAAATGTATGTCAACTTGTCTCTTATGTTCTCGTCCTTCACTCAACCAAGAAAGAATGAGACAACACATTATGCTATTTCTCCTGATGCCAAAAACACAAAAATTTAAAGCTATTTCCCCAACCAGGCAATCGATATATAATTTGGTTCAAGTCAATCATGTCTTGTCCATAAAGATGGCATCCATTTGAAGTTTTATGCCAGAAAACAGGACAGGTTTGCTTCTTTTGCGTCCCCAATAGACAGGCAAAGAATTTCAATATTGGCACCGCCGATACCAAACACAACCACACATTCTAAATTGGGATCATCAGGTATCCTGGTATCCTGGTCCCCTGAATCCCCATTCCTGCAAAGATGGCTCCATAGACCACCCCATAATACAAGACAATGCACAGAAAAGAATTAAACAATAGAGCTCATACAGACCTGGCACAAGCAATTTAGCTTTAAGAGCAGCATAGGCTGAAGGAAATTTTTGTATATTGCCCACTAAAGTTTATGCACGATTAGTTTTTGTTTACATCTAAGAATATATACCAGCACGCGCTCTCTATATAACTGTCGACAGATATAACAATCGACATAACAATCTGCTGATAATCACACCAGCAGCAGATTGAAACCATAAGTAAGAAAAACAAAGCAATAGGGTAAGGTCTCTGTACAAAGTAGGGTATACTTCCTCCATGGTGATTCGTCATGTTATAAAGCGAAAGCACCGGTTAGTATTTCCAATAGCAGGTATTAAGTATGTACGGATTAAATATGAACAGTAGGACTCAGCTGCTAACTCAATCTCATGATGCTTGTCTGTACATGTGTAAAAAGATTTGAGGTCGGTCAGCAGTGAATCCCACAGGTACCTCTGCTAAAATTTGACGGTACCTTCATCAGCAGATTCTACAGCAGCAGCATGATTGGTCACACTCCGTGACCTACTGGTACCCCCTTGAGAAAGCAATAAATTCTTCATCTCCTTATAACCCTTAAGTTCTTCCAAGGCATCAGCTGTCGTCTTGGACGCAAGAAAAGCAGAGGATGCAACGCTTGAAGTGCCATCTTGAGCTGATATGGATTTAGGGGTCTGGCAATACTCATGGAAGGTGTTGCTCCAGGTCTCAGATCCAGAGGCTTGTGAAGCTGTTGCCAAATTTGAGACGTCTTGGTGAAGAGGAGGAGCTTTCTTCAACATATCCACAAGAGCTCCAACAGCAGCACCCTGAGATTTTCTGATTGGCAAAAATGAACCAGACTGGGGTGGATCATGCACATGTCTTCTTTTATCAAATAAATCCGCTCTGCAAACAACGCACTAATCAGATAACTCTAACACAAGAAGTGTGGAGTTACAAGATTGATTCAGAGGAGAAAGGACATTTATAACAATGCGTTAGAACAATAGAAAGTAAAAGCAAAAGCAACATGAGTGAACTTGGATATACTCTTGCACTTCATCAGCAAAGTTCCTGGCAGAAACAATGCAGATATAAGTAACTTATGATCTTGGTAAATCAGTTAAGCTTAGAAGCAGTTTGCAGAAAGCTGCTTCAGCAGAATATTCATCCAATCTAACAACAGCTTATCAATCTACAAAAGTAAAATCATAACAGAGAGAAAGTTTGCTAACCTAAGAGAAAATCAATAAAAAAAGCTTTCAGAAATGGTTGGAAGAAATTTCCTCCACTCAGGGATGGAGGAAATTATAGCCCTTAAAGAAAGAAAAATAGTGTAGAAATTACCGATTAAATAATGTGTTCATTGAATAGTCAAGATGAAGAGACAAATGAGCGTGACAAAGTAACTTCAATAAGAATAATAATAATTAGACGTTAATAAATGCATAGCCTATTCACCACATTGCAAGAAACTAATATATAGATCAACAAAAAATCAAGACTAAAGAGGGCATCTCATCGCACAAGGCCACCTGCACAGCGTGCTCTAAGGAGGGTTTATGTACACAGCCTTACCCTTGATTTTCCAGAAAGATTGTTTCCACAACTCAAACCTATGACCTAAGGCCACAATGGAGTAAACGAAGAATCAACACAATCGTTCATGGGCTATGAATCCGACAAAGCTCACAATCTCTTAACATTTTTCCAATCATACCTTTAAATTCCAGAAAGTATGCATTATGAGAATTAAAAACACATACAGATGTAGCCAAGAGTATTTCGCTGTAGGCATTTAAAGCAGATCACCTATATGCTGAAGAAATGCAAGCAAATTGTTTGAAAACTTGAAGGGGGCAGAGAACACATTTACCTGCTACCTGGATCAGTCACATCATCTTCATCCACATCGAACGCACAAGTGTACTCGGACTCATCAAAATCATCAGGGAAAGACCTGCAGGAGCTTCTGGAATAGGAGATATTTGCTGAACTTTCAGATGGTATTTTTAACCCAGAAGGTCTTCCTATGTCATCCCTTCCGACAAAAGACATCTACAAAAGGAAAGAGGGAATTTTCAAAAGAGCTGCCGGAAAAAAGAAAAGTTCACCAGATGACTCTGCAGAGGTATTTAATAATATACCTTGTCCACCGTTGCACCGTCACGGCTGGGATACATACTTTTATCAGCCATTGAAGGGCCATATCTTGTACCTTTGAGAGGAGGTGAAGGAGGGAGATTTTGGTTCTTGAACAACGTAGGGGAATTAAGAAACTTTGTTGCATGTATATTAACTGGAGCACTCTCAGATCGTAAAAGAGCCCCCGAAAGACGACTCCCAGGCACATAAATGGGTGGGGAGGGTGAGGGAGAAGGAGAAAAGGTAGGGGACGGATAGTATTCATCAAAGTTCGCATTATATTTATGAGCATGAGATACTTCAGGTGGGTGAGGTGGCAAACCTGGAGGGGGAAACCGAGAAGAACTGGGGTTAGAAGCTGAAGCATAAGGTTCGGAATGGGTTGGTGAAGGCGAGAAAGTCATGGAAGGCGGAGAGGCGCGGTATTGATCAAAACTCCAACTGTGTCTCCTTGAGAATGGCAATGATGAGGGGGAGCCACGAGATACAGGAAGCGATGGGAATCTCTTAAGCGGGTCAGCTAATGGGCTGCCCACATAATCTGGTATAAGCTGGGGGACATTGGTGTAGAAGCCTCAGAACTCACATCAGATAATGATGATCTATACAACACTGAAAGGCAAAGCCTACCGGATGAAGTATCCACAGGGGCAAACCCAAATCGCTGCATTTCGGCCTCTTCTCTACGGGTGAAGGGCTCAACAAAAGAAGAAACCCGATGAGCCAGAGAGAAAGAGCGAATTTGACCAGTTAAATTCAGGTCCCGAAATATTTTATATGCTGGCAAGAGCCGGACAGTTAGGTATAAGGATCTTAAGAGCAATATCGACTTCTTATAAATTGATGACAAGACATTACTGCTCGATCTTTTGCTCCCCTTGCCAGCATCCTTGGCCTTCCTCGCCTCATACTGCACTATCCATCTTTCTA
The DNA here is from genome assembly GCA_014182385.1 of Eucalyptus viminalis. Taxonomy (NCBI): domain Eukaryota; kingdom Viridiplantae; phylum Streptophyta; class Magnoliopsida; order Myrtales; family Myrtaceae; genus Eucalyptus; species Eucalyptus viminalis. The sequence continues at coordinate 64,113,923 of CM024533.1, read as the reverse complement.
TTATCTTTTCACTCCTTCCATTTCCTAGCTCCTCCTGGTCAGAGTTCCAGCAATTTGAATACACTTCTTTTGACGACAAATTCCTGAACAGTTCCGCCTTGGGATAAAAATTGGCTGGATCCCAGTTAATTACTCTCTTCACCAAAACAACATCAACAACCATAGGTTCAAGATTGCTTTGGTGCCAAAAATCAAGATTCTCCAACGCTTCAGGGCATTCTCTAAGAGCTAAATTGAACCATTTATCTCTGGGCCTCACGCTCGATGAGGAAGAAGAGGACGAAGATGGGGAGTACACGATATGTTCACCGCTGAAATTCCGCGAGGAAATGCAAGGGCTCCTCGACTCGAGTATTATGTGGAGACTCTTGGCAAAGAATTCAGTGATAATCTGCTCCATCTTCGCAGAATCCGAGTGGGACGACGCCATGTTCAAAGACACAACCTTTTATAGCCGCTGGAAACCACCCCAGAGAGAACAGAACATCCTAGACACTCCAGCTAGAAGCACTCCACCTGCCCCAGAATCCAGAAAACACATCACGAACACATCTCAACAAGAGAACCAGCAATCGAGCGAGAGCAAATTCGCCCGAGAGCACGCATTCCACCGAGACGTACAGCAACTCATCACTAAAGCTAAAAAGCTGGCCAGCTCAGTGAAAGATAACTTCTCCAAGCATGAAAGCCGCACTGCCCAGTGACTGATCAAGCAGGCAGAGAGGAAAGAAAGAGAAAAAAAAACCAGGAACGAACAGAACGCGAACAAGGGCCCAGGCAAAAAGCATGAAGCGGCACATAGACGGTAGGGTTTATAGGATTCGCTCGGCAGAATTCCAACTCCCCATGTCGCCTACTTATCGCCTACTTAAAACCCTAAAGAACACAGACACCATCGAGCAAAACCATCTCACATCAAACTATACCCAACGCTAGAGAGAGAGAGAGAGAGAGAGAGCTAGAGAGTATACAGAGAACGCGACGAGCACTGCGACGAGCGCGGAGGGAGCGACTGCGAGGAGGGCTCGAGACCGAATCGCCAGCATCTCTCTCTCTTCTTTCTCTCTCTTCGATGGTCCGACCACCTTCTTCTTCTTATCCAGTGGAACGACAACCCGCGACGACGAGGACGACGACGATGACGATGACGATGATTGATGGATTAAGAAGAGGAGAAGGGGGAGGAGCAGGGGAGGGAGAGAGAGAGAGAAGAGAGGGGAGGGACTGTGTGGGCGCGCCTACGGGATCCCCCAGGACATGGCCCGTCCAGATCTCGCCACGTCAGTTCGGCCGCTGACCGGCTACGGGCCCCTCAGGGTCAATCCGAGCGATACGCTAGCCGTCCCTCGGGCCGAGGCGCCGCCTTCCTTATCCTCCCGTTCAAAACACGGCGGGTTTACTTTGATACTGCGGGGATCGACCGCGGGTTAGCGTGGTTTATACGTTCAATCTTATTATAAAAACGTATATAATAACTATTCTATTTATGATCAGTATTACCTTTCTATTTTTGTGATTAGATTTAAATTAGAAATTTACTTGGTAATGTAATTTTTTTTTTTTTTTTTTTTTTTCTGAAAAAGGGTTTAGTCTAGAAATAGATTTGAAATGAAAATGGAAAGCAAAATTTCTCTACTTCTCTATTTATACAATAGAAATGAAAAAATAAAAATTTTATGGTTATCAAATGAATTTCTATTTCGAAAATATATATTTTATATTATTATTTAACGCGTATTTTTACTTCATTTAGGGAATAGAAAATTTAATAAAAAAAAAAAAATTATATTTCTTTATATTGGATAGAGATAGTTGGGCAAGCGCGGCTCTGCTTGAAGAACCAATTGCTTGGCATAAGACATGTCATCCCTTTGACTCAATAAGATTGATGCTCAAAACAATAGGGGGATTACTCTAGTTAAACTCTTAGATTAGCCTCATTTATCATCTCCATTATGGCTCATTCCGCTGTGTTTGATGAATTGTCTGCTATCGCCATCAATATTTCCTACACATATCAAATAAATATATGCTCTTTTTTAAAATAAGATTCACTTCAAATTATTATTTAAGAAAATGAGGGTATTTCAAGTTCTTATTTAGAATTTTTCCAAATTTTTTTTAGGTCAATGGTAAGAAAAACGCTCCGACTTTGATGATGATAAATAGATAGACGCAAGAAGGAACAGAGAATTTCTCACCGTAGCCTGTGCCTTGACCTAATGCGGCGTTGGCAACGGCTTCCCCTACGAATCCTTCAACGTGAGAAGAACATCCAGCAAGTCTTGCTTGTCCGTTGATTGTTTGATTCTCTCGTTTATGGTGGACTTGCGCAACCACCAGGAATGGGAAATAATCGGAAATGCAGAATGCGTACAGAGAGTTTAGGGCGTCGAACAGTGCGTCCACATGTTGTTCCTCATAAATGGTTGGTCCTCCATCTTGCATTTGCCAAAAGTACCTCTTGTTTAGCACCAACCTCCTTGTCACATTCCCACAATAGCGCCTCGAGTTCACTTGCATTGGTTGAAGGCATGCTTCACTAGGTTATCGGCTTCCTCAGCCCTCTAGTCGTAGAGCCAATTATGTCGTGTCGGGCATATGATCTCCGTCATCAAGACCTGCCTCATCTGCTCCCCGAAGGGCGAGACGATGGCGGTCATGTAGCCGCCATTGAACACCCAAGCCACCATCGAGACGGACCTCGACACGAACGTGGCGTCTTGATTCTTGAGGAACTCCTGGGCGATCTTCGGGTTGGTGATTGGAATGACGTGCGGGGTCCCTATGTGAAAGCATGCGGTGTCGGTGTCCATCTCCTCCATCAAGCGAAGGATCCACTGGCCCGTGGGCTTGTTTCGGAGCATGTCCATGGCGCAGCCGACCACCGGCCATGGGGCAGGCCCTGGAAGGAATGGGAGCAAGTCGGATTTTCCTTTGAGGCTTTTGCGCCTAAAGGTATAAAATGACTAGTGCCCAGGAAGAGTAGGGCATTAGTGGCGTCTGAGGCGGTGAAACTCGCCATTATGGTGGCAATCGGACTTTCGTCAACACGCTGGCTAGTCTTGGGCCATGAAGGATTACTAAGATTCGCGTTTTGGGATAAAGAGGAACATTGGAGGGTTGGGCACTAACATGCACGCATATATAGAGAGAGAAATGCCTATAAATGGAAGCTGAAATTGACCAATCCATTTAATTGCAAGCTAGCTATTCTCCAAAAGGATCTGATTCTATTTAAATGTGATTAAAAGTATTAGATTTGCAAGGAATCAACAACATCTGTGAATTAGAGTAAGTGTAATCTCTGTCTATGTTATGTCTATGTACATTCTGCCTTGAGCTAATGGCGTGTGACGTGAACTTAAACGCAATCTATAGGTGAACTAATCCTAATGATGAGCAAGAGAATCATGAACTAAGTTAATATGGTATGCAATTTGATTTATATGAGCCTAAGCATTTATTGATTAGATGACATGAATATTAACTAACTAATTCTATATAAGATATACATGTTATACTTTTTGTGGAATTCTTTTAAAGCTAAAATATGAAATTAGTTAAAGCGTATGATGACCTAACTTAAACTAGGAAGTAATTTATATAAAATCCTAATCTAAATTAGGTAATTTACTAAATTAGTAGATGTTTCCTATGATATGCAATTCTAATTTCGGTAACTTAGATATATGCAATATAACCTAAATACAAAATGATTTTTTATTTTGGTATTTTCATAATAGGAATGTCTTCTGATTAACAATATCAACTGGAGAGGATGAATAGGTAATTAAAAAAATTGACAAATTTATGCAAAAATATAAGTGCCAAATTAGGCGAAGCGTAAAAAACTTCGATATTAGCAATAAATCGATACATAGAAGAATAGGTGATGATTGTCAATCTTCCATTAGACAGTTATGAAAATAAGTAGAGAAATAGAAAAAAATGCATGCAAAGCTATATAGTGGTTCAACTTAGTGCAAGCACACATTCACTCTCCTAGACTAGCAATTTACTGACTGGATTCGACCAATAATCTTCTAGAATGTTATGGCAATATGTGTTGCTTATACTAAAGCACTTCTTCCCAAAGTTGATACTACTTATACCCAAGCGGATAGATCTCATTATCATACGCCTAAGCAAAAACTATAACAGTGATACACCTCTCAACTAGATTACACTTTCAATACACTCAGAAAATAGTATAAAGATGTAAGGTTTTCTCTATTGATCGGATTGCTCATCACTCTTGATCTCTCGCTTCTTCAATGTCTATTGATCTTCTTTTATACTCCTCAATATTCAATCGTCCTTTGGACAATCATCTCAAGGATCAATCTCCAAGCCATCCATTAGATAATTATTGAGCAAATTTATTAGCTATTGAAGTAAATCAATTTGAGATTATGGAGATTTAATCGCCCACACAATCGAATATGAAAGTTTCTATAAACAAAGTAGCTCAAACTTTGGAAATAATCCCGTCTTTGTGATGATTTTCAATCAATCAAGATTTTACGACCAATTAAGATCTTTTTTATAGTCAATCTTTCCATGAAATCAATAATCAATCAACGTCTTCGCTTGGGAATCTAAGCCAGATTACTAGCTATTATAATTGTTAAGATATCAAAACGTCATATGATATTTTTATCCAAAGCACATGGTTGATATTGGCTAGTAATATCACCGAGTGGGAGTGAATAGGTGATTTCAAAATACTTGACAAATTTTGCAGAATTAAATTAGTCAAATTTAATATAAGCTTAACTAGTTGAAACGTAGTATTAATATAAGCACAAACTAGTTATCTCAAGCAATGTAGTGTAGTGCTTTTATCAGGCGGTGAATGAATATAAGTAGAGACACACAATGCACACAGGGCTTATAGTGGTTCGACTTGATATAAACATATGTTCACTCTCTCACACTAAAGATCTACTTGTTTGATTTCTATAGAGACTTTAGATTAGATCATGTTGCTTATACTCAAGTACTTATCCTTGAAGCTGGTGCTACTTATATCAAAACTAATAGATCTTATTATATAAAACCTAAGCACGAACTATAACACTATCAACACTTTATGAAAGATTGCAATTTTAACCTTTAAGAAGACAAATTTAAGAATGTAAAGCTCTCTCTGAAATTGGATTTTTAAATTCTTGATTAGTGTACTATATTTAGCATCTCATTTATACTTAGCATCTAATCTCTAAACTAGCCATTGGATGATTGTTGAGAAGATCGGGTAATTGTTAGAGTTAATCAATCAAAATTCCCATAGACTTGGTCACCCATTTAATCAAATCTTGGTTTCAGAATTAGAGTGACTCTAGCTGTGGAAAGTATATTGCATTTAGGATGATTGTCAATCGATCAAAATATCTCGTGTGATTAAATATTTCGCATGGATAATTTTTAAGATTGATGGTCAATCAATATATTCTAAACTTCAAAAAATTAGATAAAATGTTTACAAATAATAATCTTGAATTTCTTGAAAAGATTTATGTTGCAAGTAATGTTTTTTTTTTTTTTTTTTAATGTTGCAAGTAATGTTGGTATTTGCTTATATGATCAATTTCCTATTATATCAAGCTTCCTAGTTATCTAATGATATTAGACTTTCAACAAGCTTTGGCCTATACCATACATTTGTAGGCTTCTCCTTATATCAAACTTTCGGGTAATATTTAATTGTTCTTCATTGATCTTCCTTAGTATCTTAGTGATCCAAGACTATATCAATTGTTTATTTTGTCTGGCAACTCCAAGTCTCCACGAACTTCCCATTCTTCAAGACTTATTCACCTCCATAAAGGTTCGCCCTATTTTGTCATTCTTCACTTCATACTTTGGATACGTTTGATATCAACAAGGTATATGAACTTTTCTCTAGCTTTTATATTTTGATCGTTCAAGCATATTGGCAATTATGGCTTTATCTCGTCATTCACCTATCTACAATACCTCCAAACTTTATAGAACTCCTCGTTCAAGGCTTATTTACCTTCTACTCAAGTACCTTTACCTTGTAGATACCTCTCCACCCAATGCCTTACCATTGATAGAGAATTCATAACTTCAAACATCCAATTTAGACTGTTAGGAAATCCCTTATGATGTTTTGAAGATGATAAAATAAATCAAATGTTACTAACGTGTTTAATGGTTGAGTAATAAACTATGTAGATGATAGAATATGTAAATGATATTGTCAAAGTCTATACTTGAAAGAATTAGAAGATAGACTCTATGTTGAAGCTAAACTTATTTAGACTGTGTTCAGACCTGAATGCTAAATATGTTCAGAAGTAGATTATGTTCAGACTTACATCTAGATTATAAAGTCTATTTTAGACAAAAGTCACTCAGACTTTACTTCAGACGGAAGACACTTAGACTTTATTTCTGACAAAACACACTCAAACTTTATATACAGAATGTGACACAAGTCTAGAACATAACAAGGTCTAGAACGAGACATAAGTTCAGAATGTAGTAGATTCAGAATAAAACATGTTCATAATGAGACAATTTGATAGAACGTAACACAAGGCCCAACATATAACGGCTAGTGACCTGATTTAAATTCTACATCAACATAGATTTGATTGACTCAATCTAATTGATTAACAATTAGGTCTTGAAGACAAGAACTTTCTAAACGAAGAAGCTCTACTTATGGAAACTAAGATTCTATTTGTATAGGCGATTATAATCAATCTGAGATTATGCTTCTATCACTGAATGGCTACTAAATATTCTAGACATAGATCTATCCAATAGGTAGATTAGAAGATGATCCTCTATATACTATCCAACGGTTAGTTTAAAAGTGGAGGAATATTTTAAGGAGACCAAGGACTAATATACATGTAAGAGACGGAGCGTAGAATCTATAATTCCAAAGCCTACGCGAATTTTGATCATACACTTGTCTTTTATGAGCTTAAACGTTTGTGATTGTGAGAGAAATACCAACAGAGTGACTTAGTGAGATAGTGTGATCAACCACCGAGTGTTTGCACTCAAAATTGTTATCTCTTGTTGATCACATAGTGGAATTTAGCTAGAAGACTGTTATCGTGGAAAAGTAGACGTAAGCTTGATTTAAGCGGAACCACTATAAATCTTGTATACAATTTTCTCTTCTCTTAACTCTTCTTATTTAAGTCTGTTGCGCACTTACATATTATTTCAGAAGTCTGTTCTATCGCACAACAGATTCTGAACATCTATTAGAAGTCTGGTGACTCGCTTATCGACTTTGATCCTTATTTAGATTTTGATCGCAACTTATTTTATTCTACATTTATTTGTCAAGATTTCTTTTAAACACCTATTCACCCCCTCTAGGTGTCTGTACTAGCATTTTCAATTGGTATTAAAGCCAAGTGATCATTTTATTGAAGTGTTTTTACTTCTAAAGATATTCTATGGCTAGTATCTTGGCACCAAGGCTGGTTGAAGGGTAAAGTAATACTAGGCCACCCTATTTCAAAGGAAATGAATACAACGTTTGGAATAATAAAATGAAGACATTCCTAATATCCAAAGATTCATTGTAACATGATGTTGTGGAAAAGGGAATCAATCTTATTGCTACGTCTACATCAAATAAGAATGGCAAAGACAAAGAAGCCAAACCCCCCGCTCCTATGCCTCGGACGGAGATGTCCAAAAGAAGCTTTTGATGCAAAAGCTATTTATTCTTTATATTGCGTCTTGTCTCCTACTGAGTATAATAGAATTTCTTCATGTGAAATAGTTAAAGAAGTTTGGGATAGACTTCATGTTACTTATGAAAGGACTGATCGTGTAAAAGAAACAAAAGTAAACTTCATGCTTGGCCAATATGAATCCTTCAAGATGAAGCTTGGAGAGTCTACTAGAGATATGTTAAGTCGGTTTACGAAAATTGTAAATAGATTGGCATATCAAGGTTAACCGATTTCTACTCGAATAAAGGTCAATAAACTACTACGAAGACTTTCAAAGGACTGGAACCTTGTGAAGACATCAATTTGGGAGATGGAAAGAATCATGCCTCTTTCTAATAATGAACTTATTGACACTCTTCAATCCTACGAAGTGGAACAAATCATTAATGAAGATCTGAACGTAAGAAGTTCATTGCACTTAAATATAATGTTCATTTTGATGATACAGACTCAAAAAATGACATAAATGACGAAGAATTTACTTTTATGATCAAGAAATTCAAAAGTTGAGTAGAAAAGAAAGGAAATTCATTGGAAGAAGACAATACAAGTAGAATGGGTAGAAAAGAACAATGTAAGAAGATAACGAGCAAGTAAATATATTCTTGATGACACATTCAGATTCAAACTCAAATTCGAAATCAAAATTAGAATCGGACTCAAAGTCTAAGTCGACTTAGACACGACTCGAATCCAATAAGGAAATCGAGGTAAGTCATTTAGAAATTCCTAATAAAGTTTCCAAGTATATAAATGAGCTTTGCTTAAATCTCAAATCTTCTCTTAAAATGATTTCTAAACTTAAAAATGAGAATCCATAGCTTAAGCAATAGGATCTTTCTCAAAAATAAAATTTTGAAAATTTGCAAAAAATATTTTCTACAAATAAAAGAAAGTTGAAATTTACTTGTAAAAAGAAATGATTCTAAAGAAAGAATTTTCAAATATTTTAACAAAATTTTCCAAGGATTCAAAAACATTAGAGCATATATTTTCCATACAAATACCTTACTATAACAAGTCGGGACTTAACTTCAATAAGGAAAGTGATTCTCTAATAGATTTTCCTAAAGTCAATAAGAGACTTAGACAAAGACCTCATAGACTTGGAACAAGAAGCATTTTCAAAAGATCTTTATAAAACCTGTTGATCAAAATGCCTTCAAGTGTTCAAATTGTGGAGGCATAGAACACTTTGATAAAGAATATCCTAAAGTCTGGAGACCTGTTTTAAAAAATTGGATAAAACAACATACTCTTGCTAACTCTCGTGGACCTAAGAAAATTTGGGTACTAAAGAAAAGATGAGTTGTTTTTGCAAGAAATAAAGGAAAATAAGAAAGAAATTTTGGTAAGGAAAGCATTTTTTTCTCAATTTGATTTGGGCAATAATTCTAATTATACTTGATATTCGATATATCCTCAGTTGATTCAGAATTTATAATGGTCATATTCAATGATTTGTTTTATTAAAGGAAGAATTGTGTGATTTTTTTTTTTATTCATGAGTTGAGATTGGATTTGATATCTTGCTTAGTGAAAAACTATTTTACGTGATATTAATTATGCAAGATATTCTTTCTTAGATACTGAATGATCTTATTCCCTCTGATTTTATCGTACTTTGACTAAGTGGGAATTTCTTTTTCAAGATATTGTTGTGCATAATGTTCTTTTCTTAAATAATATGTTATAATGAATTAAGAAAGACTATTTGATTATCTATGGAGATTTTATATTTTGCTTTAACGAAATGGAAGGATCCAAATTGATGGATACCAAAAATTAATTGAGTTCATTGCAGGAAATTCTATAAGGGAAGAATGATTACAAATCTACATAACTTTTGATGCAATCAAAAAAATCTCATGCAAAGATTGGTAATGATCATTTTTAATCAATGGTATATTTCAAACATATATCTTGAGTAAGTGAATAAGTTTTTTTTTTTTTTTTTTTTTTTTTATCATCCCGCATTGCAAATTTCTACAGGCATTTATCATGATTTTGAATGATTGCTTATTTTTATATTGCAAGTATTTCTTGTCATAAATATAAGGCATTGCAATTTTTTTACTTAATTTGGTGCGTGATAGAATTATCTACTTTCTTTTTGCAAAATGCTTCAATAATATATTTTTGAGATTTATGCTTAAGGAAATCCCTTTGATATTATTGCATATTCATGGATACTCTTACTATATTTTTAGAAGATATCTTATATCTAGCAAGTTTGATTCAGAAATTAGAGGAAGATATTACGTGTTATTTTTGCAAAAATTGTTATCTATTATACAAGAATTTGCAGGTGAAAAAGAATCTTTCATATGGATTTTTGAAAACTCAATTAAAAAATTGTGGAGATTCTGTACTATTTTCCAGAGACTAAAAAATTCTCTTCCTTGCACAAAGTTTTTGCAAATTATTGAGCAAGCCCCTAACGTGTCATATGAAATGTTGAGTAGCTTTGAATTTAAATATTTGATAATTTTATATATGCTATTCAATTTATTTATTTATAGAAAATGCATTATATATTATGTGAATATTATAACAGCGTATTTGTGCAAAATTTTTGTTGAGTTGATGCATGTTGAATTCGAGACGGGCTTGATTAAAGAAAATAAATTTCTACCTTGAATTCCAAAAAGCAAACGATCATTGCGGATGTTGTTGCTATGAAGGAAATAATGGAAAAAATATTTTGTTCAACGTGCACAAGCTGCAATTAGTGCTATTATCAATTTTTGTCCTGGTAACAAGGGGAGAAAGTGAATCCAAAAGAAAGGAAAAGAATCGTGATCACCTTAAAATGGCAACTAATTGAGGGGGAGCATTGATCAATTATGGAAAAATATTTTTGAATTGATAATGATCTTGATTATTATGGGAGGGAGAAAAAGTTAAATGTGCTAGAACTTGTCAACTATTAAAAAAAATCCAGTTAATGCATCTTTTATTACCTTTTGTTATTAACAAATCTCTTATTTATTTGTTATCGCTTTATATTCTCTACGTGATACTTTTTCCATTGTTATTGATTTTTGAATATGACAAAAAAGGGGAGAGAATATAAATATGCATGTGTTGATATTAGTCATTGAGTTGCGATTATCTTTCCATACATAATTATGCTCAATTTATTTGCTATCTTATGCTATCTTTTGATTTGAATTACGTTATCCTTTAAGATTGCCCTGATTTATTAATATTTTTAAAAGCGTGTTTACACATCTACATATTTAGAGATTATTTTGTCATCATAAAAAATAAGGAGATTGTTAGTAAAATCCATTATGATGTTTTGAAGATGACAAAATAAATTAAATGCTACTATCATTTTTAATGATTGAGTAATAGACTATGCAGGTGATAAAATGTAGAAAAGATATTGTCAAAGTCTATACTTGAAAGAACTAGAAGATAAACTCTATGTTGAAGCTGAACTTATTCAAATTGTGTTTAGATCTAAATGCTAAATATGTTTAGAAGTAGAATATGTTCAGACTTATGTTCAGATTGTGAAGTCTATTTTAGACAGAAGTCACTCAGACTTTACTTCAGATGGAAGACACCCAGACTTTTTTTCCGACAGAACACACTCAAACTTTACATACAAGACGAAACATAAGTCTAGAACGTGACAAAGTCTAGAGCAAGACACAAGTTTAGAACGTAGTAGATTCAAAATGAAGCATGTTCAAAACGAGACAATTTGACAGAACGTAACACAAGCCCAAACATATAACGACTAGTCATTTGGTTTGGATTATATATCAAGATAAATTGATTGACTCAATCTAATTGATTGATAATTGGATCTTGAAGACAAGAAATTTCTAAACGGAGAAACTCTACTTATGGAAACTAAGATTCTATTTGTATGAGTGATCAGAATCAATTTGGGATTCTGCTTCCGTCACTTAACGGCTATTAAATTTTCTAGATATAGATCTGTCCAATAGATAGATTGGAAGAAAATCATCTAGATACTGTCCAATGCTTATTTTGGAAGTGAAGGAGTATTTAAGGAGACCAATTATTGATGAGCAAGTAAAAGACGGAACGTAGAATCTATAATTCCAAAGTCTAAGTGAACTTCAATCATACACTTGTCTTTCATGAGCTTAAACATTTGTGAGAGATAAATACCAAAAGAGTGACTTAGTAAGATCGTGTAATCTACCACTAAGTGTTTACACTTAAATTTGTAATCTCTTGTTGATCACATAGTGGAATCAACTAGAAAGCTGTTAACATGGGAGAGTGGATGTCGGCTTGATTTAAGCTAAACCACTATAAATCTCATGTGTTAACTGTTCTTATTTAAGTCTGTTGCACACTTACGAGATTATCTTAGAAGTTTGTTCTATCACACGATAGTTTCTGAACATCTATCAGAAGTCTAGTGACGCACTTATCAGACTTTGATCCTTATTCAGACTTTGTCGCAATTTATTTTATTATGCATTTATTTGCCAAGATTTTTTTTAAACACCTATTCACTCCCTCTAATTGCCCGTACTAGCATTTTTATAGGCATCATCTGCATAATGGCTTGTCATCTTTCATCCGAATTACTCAACCATTAACACATTAGTAGCCCTCGATTATTTGCATCTTCAAAACATCATAAGGATTTTTTCCCAATTGTGATAAGCCGTCAATAGTGATAAGCTGTTGTGCACTGATAATACAAGCACTTCACTTGTACCAGCAGTTCCCTATTTTATAAGATTTCCCGACGATATTATGTTGCTTTTCTTTTGGCAACTTTGAGTATGATAGCAATATAGGTTTTGGGCTTGTTTGGTTCAACTTTGGGGAAATGTCTTTGCATTTCCCCAAGTATCTTTAGAAGAATGGGCATTTGGTGAATGCTGAAGTGTTTGGGAACTCTTATTTTAGTGTAGCATTTTGCAAAATAGCTTTGAGATGAAAAGAAAAAGGAAAAAAAGAAAAGGAAAAAGGAGGAGGAGAGGTTGATGCGGAGCGGGGAGCGAGTGGGAGGCAATCGGAGCCTAGTGGGGAGGCGGCCGATGGGTGGTGGGGGCGGCATGTGGCTGTGGTGGTGGGGAGGCGACCGGATCGGCTGGGCCGAGCACTGCGCTCACCGCAGCTTGTCGCGTGGGTCGCGCAACGCCGCCCGGGAGCCGTGACCCACGCGACGGCGGTGCGTGGCTGTGGTGGGGGAGGCGGCTGGTGGCTGTGGTGGTGGGGAGGCGGCAGGTCGTGCGACCCACGCACCGCCATCTGTGGGTCGCGCGCCTGCCTCGGCGGCCGGATCGGCCGGCGAGCACGGCTCGGCTTGTCGCGTGGGTTGCGCGACGCCGCCGAGCCGCGACCCACGCGACGACGGTGCGTGGCGACCGGATGCAGGCGGGCGGCCGTGGCGTGGGTCGCGCGACGCTGCCGGAGGCCGCGACCCACGCGACGGGCGGTGCGTGGCGACCGGATCTGGTCGGCTGAGCACCGCTCAGCCCGTCGCGTGGGTCGCGTGACCCAAGCGACGCCGCTGAGGTCGCGACCCACGCGACGGTGGTGCGTGGCCACGGCGGTGTGTGGCGACGGCCGTGCGTGGGAGACCAACTCGGCTGGTTGAGCTCCGCCGGGCGAGCGTTGGTCTTGAAGAAACAAGGAAGGCGGGAAGACGATGAACAATATTTTTGAGGGTAAAATAAGAAAACTCAATTATCAGTGAGGGCAATATCGGAAGAAAAAAAAGTCATTAAACCCCCCTTCAGCATTCCGAAAATGCCGAATGCCCAAAGCAGGTGGGGACCTGCTTTGGGCTTTCCGCATTCCAGAGCATTCCAAATGCTAGCATTCCCCCAAGTATAGCTCTAAATGCTGAACCAAACGGCTGAAATTTTTCCCAAGGGGCTTTCGGGGCTGAAAGCCCCTTGGGAATGCTGAACCAAACAGCCCCTTTATGGTCTAGTTCACCCTAGTACCTCCAAGTCTGTACTTCTCATTACTTTAGACTTGTTCACCCATACATCCTTCTAGTAGTTATGAATCTTTTTAATTTGTCCTGTCTAAGCTCCTTAGCTATGGATCTAAGTATTTCCTAAAATATAAACAACATTTTCACTTATCAAGCTCGTGAGATATTTATGGATTGTTTTATCAACTTCACAAAAATATAGGAGGTTTTCTTGATAAAAAATTTCATAAACTAATGAGATGTTATACCTAAGCCCCACATAATCAAAAATTCACCGAGACCCAAAATAGGAAACAGATTAATCGTGGATATAATCTTTAGTCTCAAAGATTAAAACCTCAATTATCACAAATATGCACGACTAGAAAGATGAAATTTCGTACAAGGAAAAAGCCTAAAATCACACCAAATTAAGTTAGAATTGAATAATTCGACCAAAAAAAAAGTTAGAATTGAATAAACTCAATTTTAGGCAATTATGTATTCAATTTGGACTTAGTTTAGCCAATTACCTAATCCAGACTGATCTAACAATGACCGGTAGCGTGATTCATGGCGACCAGCGAGGCAAGGATGGGATCATCGACAAGTAGGGGTGTCAAGAACCGAACCGAAAATCGAACCGAACCGAATCGAAAAATTCAGTTTTTTCGGTTCGGTTCGGTTTTTCGGTTCTCATTAAAAACCGATATTTTTTATTGGTTCGGTTCTTATCGGTTAACCTAACCGAACCGAACCACAAACCGATAATAAAACCGAATTTTAATGGTTTGATTTTCTCTCCCGACTCCGTCTCCTCTGGACCACTTCCCGTTTGATGCTCTGTTTTGCCCCGTCTTGCTTCAACTGAGGGGGACTCATTGTTCCTTGTTTATGCTCGTGTTTAATGTGAATGAATCGTTTCTGAGTCGACCTTGAGCATTTTTTGTTTGCTGTATGTTGATTTTGGCTTGAGTTTTTGTCTCGGATGTCTTCGAACGCCCCCACACGGTCAACAACCACTAGATGTTCGACAAAATGCCCGAACCAGATCTGTCTTGGCCTCATTTGGTTTAGGCTGAAAACAAACCGAAAAGAAAAACAGATGAAACCAAAAGCTGATGGGCAATGGAGGGCGGTCGCGGAGGAGAGGAGAGAAGTGGTCTTTCGACGAGAAGCAGTGGAGTCTCAGCGAGATTGAAAAGGCGAGTAGATGGGCCTTGGACTTTGGGTGGCAGAAGAAAGATAAGAAAACCAAGAAAATGGGTCTCTGGCGAAGGCAAATACAGCACCCAAAGTCGCGGAGTCCTTGAAAAACGATGATAAAACTTGAATAATGAGAGAGATGCTGAGATGCTGAGTTTTTGTTGGGCTTTTACATGTTGTTTAAGTGGTTTGACTCGTATGCCCGCACGGGTAATCACCATGTCCTGCATCTACACGCCATCCATGGCCGTCGTCCTCGCCGTTTCCGAGCGTCCCAACTTTTTATCCGCTTCATCCAGCCAAAAATGAAAGAAAAGAACCGAAAAGAAAAACAGAAAAAACCAAAAGCTAAACTAAAAACCGAAAAACCAAACCGAACCGAACCAAAATTTCGGTTCAGTTCGGTTTGGTTCAGGTCTCATTCGGTTCGGTTCAGGAGTTTTTTTTTAACGGTTCGGTTCGGTTCGATTTTTCAAAAAAACCAAACCAAAACGAACCATTGACACCCCTACCGGCAAGGAGCTCACGGTACGGCGAGACGGGAAGCTGTTGGAAATCGTCAAAGGAACTAGGACACACCAAGGCAATCGCTAGTGGTTATTGTTCTGGTGTTGGCGCCGTTGGGGTACTACGGAGTTCATTGGACGCCGGAGGGAAAACAACAGTTTGACTTGGTAATGCTGCACCGGCATTGGGATCACCTGCAGAGAGAAACTAGGCACAACGAGGATGACAGGACAGCTAGCAGTGGCGTGCGGTACCGGCAGATGTGGACGAAGTACCGCTTTGGTCTGGAGCTTGCCTGGGATCGCTGGTTTTTCGTCAAAAGTGCAGCTGCACATCGGGGTGTTGGATGACGGTCACAGGACGTATCAATGTAAGGCAGAACACGGGGTCAGGTTTGTTATTGTGGGAGGTGTTGTTCGCCAGGAACACCGGAGCTAGGCTGCAATCAAGGCGCGTCAAGATAGCGGTCGAGGTGCGGCAACAGCTGGGCGTGGCAGGATGCGGAGTCGAGCCTCGTTTTTGTGCTCAGTTTCTGTAAACTTTTCCATAAGGTGTTCTCTCTCAATTGTGAACTTCTCAAATTGTGGACCCTCCTAATTGTGATGTGAACTGCTCTATGTATAGGCTTAGTTTAGGGCATCCTTGCAAGAAGCTACCTTCTTATTTCGAAATCGAGGTATGTATGATATACTAAACAATAGAAAACCTCTTTTATTCGCAAGAACTATATTTTGAGGATATAAAAATTATTTGCACTGCTTGTTTGCCTTAATAAATCAAATTTCCCAATTTGAAGCACCCCATTTTTATTAGTTTCGGCTACTACATGATTAATGGGCTTTTGCCAAATTTTTAATTCACATGGGCTTAGTCCAACAAACTCAATTAAGTCCAGATCCCCCCGCCGGAGTCTATTGATTTTGGTCCAATTAAAATGCGGTTTATGTAGTTTTAATACTATGGAAATGCTCCTAATATGCAGTGGCAATTTGAAAAAAAAAATTGTTTAGGGTCGAGACCAACTCCTAATTTATCTATGCAATGGCTAATTAAATAGGTTGTCAAAATTTAGATGTCGACAACCATGTTTTTATCTAATTGTTTAGGTTTTTTAAAAATAGTTGATAGTGATCATATAGAATCTCACAGAATAAATGGCTATTTTTATAAATAAAGCATTACCATTAATAATGCCAATTGTCGTGAATGATAATGTCGACAATTTGGCAACACTCGGCCCTAAATTGGCTCCATTGAGGAAGAAAAGAAAGATCTCATTGGTACACAATTTCAACTCTGCCATCACATTCCAACACTCGATGAGTTCGAGGGCCTCGAGTCGAGGCATGCCCCCAAGCCGAAGCCAAGGTCGTTGCAATTGGCAGGAGCTTTTATTTCATGAGTCACGGCTCCATCAGCTGCTACATTGGCTAGGGCTAGAAAAAGAAGCAAGTAATATTTCAAGGCTAGAGTCGGAAATCGAATTTGTAAATTGAAAATATGAAAAGAAACCACGAAGAGCTGGTCGATTACGTATGATTCATTGGTGAGGGAACGATGGATTTTGCATTGCATGCCTGTATACTTCTAATTTAATGTTATATATAATCATTATTTCTCTAAAAAATGAAAATTTTAATTTAGGAACGAAATTGATAGATTTTGAGGATGGACAGAAAAATAAATGTTTGAAAAACCCATAAAAAAATTTGAAATGCAAATGCTGGAAATAAAGGGTGTGGATGACAACTATTTTGTTCCTGAAATCAATTTTTAGCCTCTTTTGACAACTTTGCGAGCAAAATTACGCATTTAATAACAACACAAAAGTTTTCCTCCCAAGTGATCGGCGATTGGTGGCGAGTAGGGGTGAGCAGCGGTCTAGGGTCGACCCTGGACCGACCCTGGACCAGCCCAACCTTGCCAGTCCTAGTCCGATTCCCAAGGGCCCCAGGTCGGTCCTTGGTCCTGAAATTCCCGGGACCAACACTGCGGGTTGATCCTTGGTCCTAAGAGTTTTGGGTCGGTCCAACCCTGGACCAACTCTGTATATTATATTATATTATATTATTTATAATTCTTTTATATATTCAAACCTAAGTAAAATATTTGTTATATTATATTATATTGAGATATTCTATCAATAGCACTAATAGTAATTTCAATTTAATTAAGTGTTGTTTGTTTTGTTTTCAGGTATTTAGAAGTTCAAGTGAATTAACAGGATGTGAAGTTGTATATTCATAGTTTATATTAAGTATTTTGAACTTTTTATGGTTTAATTGTATTTTACTAATGAATTTCAGCCGCACTTTGTTTTTCAGTTTGTGTCAAATGGTAGAAGTTTTTGAAGAGTAAAATAGTGCTGCGATTCTTCTGGTGATTAGCTGGTCAAGTGGTATGAAGCTCATTTTTGGTTGACTTGACTCTACATGATCAAATGCAGGAAAATGCTTTTGCATATGGTGTTATGAATATTAAAGATAGACGATTACAAGAACTTTCCATCTTGTCCCATATCTCGATGAGCGGTTAGCAGGTACGAAATTTCTATTATTGTGTCATCTTAAATTTGCTAAATATGTATTGGTATTTATAGTTTAGTTGCACAATGCCACATTGTCGTGGATGTGTAATTTGAATTTATAGGTTTGCTTTTTTAGGAAGTAAAAAAAATAAGACGAAAAAAATTATCGATCGATTTCGGGTTGACCTGGGAACCGGACCGAACCCAACCCATTGGGTCGGTCCTCGATCCTAAAAAATTGAGGGCCACGTAATGTACGGGTTGGTCCTAGGGTTAAGGGGTGGCCGGACCAACCCGACCATGCTCACCCCTAGTGGCGGCGGCGATGGGTGGGTAGTTGACCGGTAGTGAGGGCGAGCAATGAGAAAGGTTCTTATTTCTATTTTTTTGTTTCAGAAATAGAAAATTAGAAAATTTTAAATGATCATTTTTGTTACAAACCTATTTTCTTACTAAAAATTTATTCTAAAAATAGAAAAACGAAATTGCATTATCAAGCGGATTTCTATTCCAAATCTGTTCCTGAAAAAAAAAACATAATGATTATCATGTGTGTTCTAAAGGTTGCAAGAAAGGTAATGGCATGGGAAATTCAAATTTTTGGAAAGAGAAATTTGCAAGGAATTTACGAATAAATTTGCTAGAAGAAACCATGAAGAGTTGGTGGATAGTATACAAAGGAACGATGCATATGCAAGGGAACGAAACGACTTTGCATTGCATGCCTAGATAGTTCTAATTTGATGTTATATATTATTAGGAAAAATTATATAATTGATTCTAAATCTAGTGCATGAATGCCAATTCAGTTATAAACTTTTCATTTTTGTAAATTTAGCCCTGAATTTTTTTACGAAATGTCAATATACCCAATCTACAAAATTTTCATTAGAAGCCGATGATAAGGCGATCGAGTCATCGTCAGCCATCTTACATAGCATACAGTCACATAATTGATTTTCAATAAAAATTGGCCAGAAAGACTACATCGAAATTTTGAATAAAGGTTTCGGATTAAATTGACAAAATCGAAAAGATTATGACTGAATTGACATTTGTACAATAAGTTTATGATTGATTGAATAATTTTCCCTTATTGTTATTCAATTTCAATGCAAATGAGAGGTTTTTCAAACTAGTATATATGCATGTTATTATTACTACTAATAATTATTTATTTTTATTTATGCATCTTATTGATATAATTATGTCTTTGAAATAGGAGCGTGCAAAAGAGATTGCCCAAACTGGGAATTGCTCGAACCAAACCAGACTAGCTTGTTGGTCCAATTCCCAGGAGTGTTGGTCCATTTCTTGATCCCTAAAAGTAAAATCGGTGTCCAACAGTCCAATTCCTAATTCAAAGGGAGAATTAGATCGGAATGGACTGAACTGATTAAATATACTTTTTTTTTTAATTTTTTAGTCTTTCAAAAAATTAGTAAAATGTGAATTAAACACTATCTTCATCCAATTTCAAGTAGTGGAAAAAAAGTAATGAGAAAAAAATAAGAGATCGGTTTCATTGGATTGGACCAATGGTGTGGTTCGACTCTAGTCTTAGGACCAATTGGAAATCATCGGAGAACTATGTTGTGTTTCCCAAGCGAGTTCTATCCCAGACAGTGGGCAGACAAATGCGGAGAACCAATGTAAGAGTAGAAATCGTTGAATTTGCGATAGGAGTCAAACTCACCAGAGTGAATGCAACTCTAGGGAGAGAGCTCAAGCTCGAGCTCGAGTGTGGAGAGGTCACAAAAGCCAAACTAGAGATCTACCAACTCAAGGATTTGTTGGTTTGGCATTAATCGTCTAGCTCTTCTCGAGTCGAGAGAGAGAGAGAGAGAGAGAGAGAGAGAGATGCGAAGGCAGACTGACGTTGGCGGTGGTGGTTACTGTTGCGAAAGGGCGAGCGATTGAACACTAATATAGACACAAGAAGAAAATAAATCGGATACTGAATTTACATGGTTCAGTCGTAAAGACCTACGTCCACGGGGAAAGCACCCAACGAATTTCACTATAGATCAAGCGATATAAGGAGATTACACACTCAAGTCACTCAAACACTCTCTTGGTATTTCCCAAGCCCTAATTAGACCCAATAATGTACGAAGTGTTTAGCCCCGAAATTCCTCAAGAAACAATCTCTCAATCTCATGAAGGAATTACACGTAAATCTTACCACAAGATTTAATTGGCTACAAACACTAATATTTCTTGGATGTAATTCACGGACAAGAATGACAAAGAAAATGCCTCTCAAGCACTCACCAACGAGACGGCACTTCAAGACCAATTCTTCACGATCAACCCTCTTCCATCCATGGCCACAAGTCTATAAATATATATAAGTGAGACCTTTATTCTTTTGCCAACTTCTCATAGAATTCTATTTCCTATCTTGCTCGATTTTATCCAAAACATATCTCTATATATTTTAAACAAAATCCAAATCCTAGTCAAAGTTGGACTTTCCTATTTCAGTGGCCAGACTCTCCAACGCAGATTCAAACTTTGGGAAATTGATCTTCGGATCTTCTTTGCTCAATTTTGAACGTCCGCAACATATCCAATTCGGAATATTCAAAACTTTCACATTGGGCTTAAACTCGAGACATATCTTAACAATCTTCACCTTAGCTCAATGTTTGAGCCAAGTTGCAATAAACCGCAAAAATTCAAACTCTGCTGCTATTCTTCCATAGCCCCGATGGGCTCAACCGCCACTGATATTATCCAAGTCCAAGTCTCGCTTGAACTTCACCATAACCGAGGACCTCATCGAATACCAACTCCACATGCACTTTTAACTGTTCTACAAGGATTTTCTAATGCAACCTCCTTAATCGCAGACAAAGTAAAACCATTGTCGAATCCATATCTATCAGGAAATTGAATACATACCTTATTAATTTCAACAGTTATGGCAACCATTGGCTCTATAGGCTCCACCTCGCTACAAGCACCATCTGTGTCGATTACTTTGCTAGTACCCATATACGCTACCTCAGGAGTTTCTGGTCACAACTCCACGTTAAGTTGAACACCGTCTATATCAGTATTAACACTACCACAAACACTCATTGCCAGAAGTATCGGAGACTTGTCAAGGATAACTTTTCTACTGTTAATAGGTGAATTTATATTTGGGCACCACAATCGATCGCCCCGCTGTGACACCCCTCGACGGCCCCCAATCCGTTAGGTCGCCACAGATTACTTGTCACTCATCCTACTACATACCAATAAGGTAACTTTTTAATTTAAGTGAAACCATAGTTCATAGGGGTTGATCAGTAAAATACTTTTCCATTTTCTTTTGTAAAGGTCCCAGCGCAGTTCATCAGCGGAAGCATAAACAAGTCTCACCATCTCTCCCTCCAACAACAATAATGCAATGCACACCAACTACACACCAGAAGAAAAGATAAAGC